>JARWMV010000189.1:0-24177 GCA_030998015.1 Ceratorhiza oryzae-sativae | reverse complement strand
CAGATAACATGGAGACGGGAAGGGATAGCCAGGTTATGTAGAACCAACAATGGACCTGTCTGGGCGCAGACAGCTCCCAAAAATACCGATTCTACAGAATCTAGCTGATTTTGCGTTGCCAATTTTCACCCTCCCAAAGACCTGCTAAATAAGCTCTCAATCTTTGAGGAGATTGCACAACACTAAATAATCGTCTAAACGACAACACAGTGTTAAACAGTCTTAGATAACTACTAAATTTATCCGGTGCCCCGATTTGTACTGGAACTAAGTAATTCTTTTTTATTAATTTTAACTAAACTTATTTAAAATTCACCTTATTTGGGGTAGTTTAATATAAAATCATACATGTTATTTTGAAACAAGATAGGACTATAACTTCAGGTCTTTGACCGCGTTACGGTTAGTCTCTGAGGACCCAAATCCAATTTTTCGATAAAATCATAATTTGGTTTCCTGCGGATTTTCCATTGTTATTTTATAATTTTGGCCGTACTTTTGCATATGCTATGTAAAACAAAGACGCCATAAAGTAAGCTAAAAGCTGACTTCCATAATAGATTTAGGTTTATAAAATTTATATTCACTCTTGTCAATTTAATAATAATTTATTATTTTATAGGTGACTTTAGGAATTTTCCGCAAATAGTAACGTAATAAGGTACACCTTCACAGGTATACACGGCAATTAATTAGTACATTATTCTATTTTTTAACCCAGTTTGTATGTTTGAAATAAACCACACTAAGGGGATTAAGTTTCATTTTATTTATGACCCGTGCACGCCTGCGAACGCCTTGGCTTGCCAAGGCGGCCCTGGCGTGCGCGCGGCTCGCCGCGAACGCGGCCTCGTTAACAATGCCCACGGGTCGTTGACCCTCCGCTTTATTACCCCTGCCAAGACGTGCGCTAAAGCGCAGTTCTCTAGGCAGGGCGGCTGAAATCTTGGGTTACACCTAAGATTTTAGCCGATAGAGCGGGGGCATTATTTCTCTAAATAACTGTTTCTTAAGTGATCCCAGTTGTAAGTAGTTCGAGTATTATTAAAATCCTCTCTAGCTGAAATGGCTGCATCTAAATAAGAAGATGTCAATGGGTTAGAATTTTGTAATTTCAAAATCGAAGACCATTTAACATAATTTAAATATTTAGAAGATAATAACGGAAATTGATTAAAATATTCAGTCGTTTTAATGAGACTACTTTTAGAAACAGCCATAACTGTAAAGCTATAAAACTCTTTTTCCTTAAGTGTTCTAGTTCGGCTATAGACGTTTACGCCTAAATAATCACCTATTTTAGAAATTACAGTAAAATAACTCAATTTAGCCGTGTCTTGAACCGATCTATGATAAGATTGTCTTATTTCAACCCTATAGTATAACTGAACTCTAGTTGAATTTTTGTTAGATCTTTTACAAATATTTATAGAAAAATTTGCATCAGCGTCAGAAAATCCAGCTAACCAGCTATTGCTTGAAATAGGTGATTCATCTAATGGTTTTAATTCAATCGGACTAATTTGAGAGAGAATGCCTTGAGTGCTGGCTTGAATGTTATTCTGATTATTATGAATGTACTCGTTATACCAGTTTATAGCTCGAGACAAAGCTTCTATTTTGGGAGTTCGCATGTAACCATTAATAAGAGATATAATTTTATATACTCCTACCATGTCTTGAATTTGCCACAAAACATAACCTCTTCCTGGTTTTAAATAAACTTTCCCACAATTAGTTAATTGTTGTAAATATTTTGCTAATGGAAGATCAAATTTATTAAAAAAAATTATTATTGAGGGTGAATATTTTTTAGACTTAGAATTAGGATCATGAACGGCAATCGTCCCATCCCCTTCAACTAATCCTGCTAAATAAGCGCCTAAATTTTCTTTACCATTTTTATTGGAATTAGCCATTAAACTACTAATTTTATCGTTATTTTTTAATGGTTCCGAATTATCCCCATTTCTTGAATAGGGAGAACCATTAAACAAGAATAAACTAGATATTTTAAACATAATAAATTTTATGGGTATAATAGAAATAATTGTGTTTGGGATATTACCAAATCCACCTACCATTGCTGGCATAACCATAAAGAAAATCATTAAGAATGCATGAGCAGTAATGATCACATTGTAGGTCTGGTGGTCTCCTGCCAAGAATTGTACTCCTGGTGCAGAAAGTTCTAATCTAATTAATACGGAGAATGCGGTACCTAACATACCACTAAATACTGCAAATATTAAATACAATGTCCCTATATCTTTTGCGTTTGTCGAGAATAGCCATCGAGTCATAATATGGCTAACAAATGTTCAAATTGACGCTGGTGCTGAAAAGCTTTTTATGTTGTTCTCTTTTATATGAATTAATAAAGTCTTCATACCACCTTCACTCAAATATAGTCCCCAACCAAGGTTTTATTAGGAGGGGTTTAGGAAAATTAAATATTTCCCTCGAGAATCGATGCAGATTTGCCTTCGCAAATCATTCGATTCTCGGCGAGGTATTGCGAGGTACCCTGGAACTTTAAGTTCCAGGGTACCTCGGAATCAGACGCCGGCCGCGCTGGCGCCACAAGTTTTGTGGCGCGCATTGCAATCATTGGGGGTCACCGGCGACGGACTTTAAGCCTAAAGACCTAATTTATACATCATCATAGATGGCATTAAATCCCCGCCGGCGTTAGAGGGAATCCTCAGATGAGGTAGCCTTGACCATGAGTCTCATGGTCCAGGCTACCTCCCATAAAGATTCCCTCGTAGAAAATGACGACCGTTCGTCATTTTCAGCCGGCGGCTAAATATCGATATTATGCCGCGCACTAGCAATCGCAAACGGTTGCGATTGCTCACGTTGGTTGGTGGGACAAGTCCCACCAGCAACTAACGCGCGCGGAGATTGTACAACAGGTAGGCTTTTTCTAGAAATTCTAATCATGTACTTATTTTTTTGTAGTATAATAGAACATTCTAGTTTGAATTTATTTCCCTCGAGAATCGATGTAGATTTGCCTTCGCAAATCATTCGATTCTCGGCGAGGTATTGCGAGGTACCCTGGAACTTTAAGTTCCAGGGTACCTCGGAATCAGACGCCGGCCGCGCACTAGCAATCGCAAACGGTTGCGATTGCTCACGTTGGTTGGTGGGACAAGTCCCACCAGCAACTAACGCGCGCGGCAATGTCGGGGGTCGACGGTTAAGAACACTTATTAATAGATTTGTTTCTTCAAAGGTAAATCCATTAGTGCAGATATAAATATCGGAATCTCTAATGTGGAAACAACCATCATCAGCTAGCCAGTAGGCTAAAGACAAAGGAGTTAGCAAGACATCTATGTTTGCCGGAACAACTTTTTTTCCATCCAAATAAAAAAGATCATAATAAAAATTAAAGCAGGGTAAAGATCTTGCTTCAAATCTTACCCGTGCCCGCCTACGATCGCAGCTCCGCCTCAAGTTATATAACCGGTGACCCCCGACATTGCCGCGCGCGTTAGTTGCTGGTGGGACTTGTCCCACCAACCAACGTGAGCAATCGCAACCGTTTGCGATTGCTAGTGCGCGGCATAATATCGATATTTAGCCGCCGGCTGAAAATGACGAACGGTCGTCATTTTCTACGAGGGAATCTTTATGGGAGGTAGCCTGGACCATGAGACTCATGGTCAAGGCTACCTCATCTGAGGATTCCCTCTAACGCCGGCGGGCATTACAATATCGGGGGGCAGACGGTGCGGCCGAGAATGCTTTGCATTCTTACCCCTGCCAAGACGTGCGCTAAAGCGCAGTTGCCTAGGCAGGGCGAGTACCGTTGCGTTGGGGCCGCCCGAATGGTTTCGGTCCAGCAAGATTTTATAAATCTTGCATGGAAGGATTCCATAGGAATCCTATGCCCGTAGACCCCCAATGATGCAATTAGGGGCCACTTAAAATAGCAAAGCTATTTTAGAGGCCCCGTAATTGCTTCATTTGGGGGGTGGATGCCCCGGGGTAATGGCACTCCCAATACGCTGGCCCGTAGGGCGTGCCTTACAGGCTTGGTAACGCATTGGGAGGCCGTTGGAGTAACTATTTTGGGAGCTGCCTGGCAAAATTCCTTAAATATATCGTACAGATGAAGTAGGTAATCTTGGTGTATTATACTTTCCCCAAGGATTCCCCTCGAGCACGGCCAAAGGCACGTTGCTCTCGAGGAATCCTCCCAACCACGATAAGTCCCCTAGCTGAAATTGTTGCACGTACGTGCAACAACTTCACGCTTGAGGGTGAATACTTATCGTGAATTGGGAGGAGCTCCCGCGCTACTGGCCGGTTGGCCACAGGCCAACCGAGTAGAGCGCGGGGGGAGCAAACAATAATCTAGTATTTGCCGAAGGTTTAGGCCTTCGAGCTCTTAGATCACCTAATAAAAGCCCCACAAGGATTTCTCCTAACTGGGGAGTAAGAACAAATTTTTCTCTTTCCAATTTTGTCATTCTAGATTCTGGTTTTACAGGCACTAAAGACAAAAGGAGCACGGTACCCGATCCAATCGGCTGAGTATAAACAAACCGTCGACCCCCGACATTGCCGCGCGCGTTAGTTGCTGGTGGGACTTGTCCCACCAACCAACGTGAGCAATCGCAACCGTTTGCGATTGCTAGTGCGCGGCATAATATCGATATTTAGCCGCCGGCTGAAAATGACGAACGGTCGTCATTTTCTACGAGGGAATCTTTATGGGAGGTAGCCTGGACCATGAGACTCATGGTCAAGGCTACCTCATCTGAGGATTCCCTCTAACGCCGGCGGGCATTACAATATCGGGGGGCAGACGGTGCGGCCGAGAATGCTTTGCATTCTTACCCCTGCCAAGACGTGCGCTAAAGCGCAGTTGCCTAGGCAGGGCGAGTACCGGCGACGGATAAGTTCTTTAGCATTTGTTGAGAATAGCCAACGTGTCATATTGTGGCTTCTCTTTTCATACCCCCGGAGCCTGTGGGCGGCTAAAGCCGCCCACAGTCGAGGTTAAAATCAAACAACAAAATGGTGTAAGGACTTAAAGCCAATAACCTTTTGGGAGTACGGCAGCACTCCTGGGGGCCCTCTTCGGACTCCTCCCAACCACGATAAGTCCCCTAGCTGAAATTGTTGCACGTACGTGCAACAACTTCACGCTTGAGGGTGAATACTTATCGTGAATTGGGACTGATGCTGGTCTAAGGTCCAGCAAGATTTTATAAATCTTGCATGGAGACAGACCAGCACAAGGTATTGCGAGGTAGCCTGGACCCCAGAGGTTCCAGGCTACCTCGGAATCAGAGTCCAAAATCCTACGAGGCAGCTGCAGTAATTTGTGAGGTATTCTAGACGCATGTAGACGTAGGGAAGACGGCGGGAGGACGTCGGGAAGACGTGCCGCGCAAAGGTACCATTTGCGAGGTAAGGACTTACCGCCCATAAAATCCCTTCGGCACAAAAACGGAATAAAGGGGATTAAGTATTCCCTCCGCGCTCTTTGATCGCCCGCAGGGCGGCCTAAGCGCGGAGGGCTCCACTAATCGATGATTTGCGAAGGCAAATCTACACCCTGCCTAGAGAACTGCGCTTTAGCGCACGTCTTGGCAGGGGTATCGATTAGCGGGGTTATGGTTGTTTAACTGTTATAACGAACCGGCAATTAATTGGGGTTTGGTCATTTTTTTTTACCCTGTTTTGGATTGTTGTAGCGTTTAGCCCAAATTTTCTGGCGGCTTCTTTAATGGAAGGTTCAATAGCCCCCCAATGCGTTACCAAGCCTGTAAGGCACGCCCTACGGGCCAGCGTATTGGGGGGCTATCACCCCCCCAAACAATGCAGCGTAGCTGCATTAGTTTGGGGGGTCAACTGTGGTAGTTTGAGTGACCAAATCTAGTACTTCCACTGCTATGCTATTTTTATTAGCTTCAATCATTTTGGCTAGTGTTTCTTCGGTATGGGTTTTACCATAAAAATAGTGTTTCACACCCCTTTGGCTTTCAGACATTTTATTCAAAGATTCTTGGCTGTGTTTATAGCCCAAAAGGCTCCCTGCCTCCGCGCGCGTTAGTTGCTGGTGGGACTTGTCCCACCAACCAACGTGAGCAATCGCAACCGTTTGCGATTGCTAGTGCGCGGCATAATATCGATATTTAGCCGCCGGCTGAAAATGACGAACGGTCGTCATTTTCTACGAGGGAATCTTTAGGATTCCCTCTAACGCCGGCGGGACCCGTGCACGCCTGCGAACGCCTTGGCTTGCCAAGGCGGCCCTGGCGTGCGCGCGGCTCGCCGCGAACGCGGCCTCGTTAACAATGCCCACGGGTCGTTGACCCTCCGCTTTATTACCCCTGCCAAGACGTGCGCTAAAGCGCAGTTCTCTAGGCAGGGCGGCTGAAATCTTGGGTTACACCTAAGATTTTAGCCGATAGAGCGGGGGCATTATACGTTGGATTGTATAACTGAATAAAGTGATCTTCTCGGGATATTAGTTCATTTTTATCACAAAACTCTAAAATCAACAATTCAAAATTTTCAAAACCGTATTTCTCAATTGCTTTAACAATAACCATTTTTGAACCTGAATTTTTGTTTGCGTAATACTCCCACACTATTCGTCTTCGCAAATTAACACTACTCCCGATGTAAAAATTACCATTCGTTTTATTTAAAAAACAGTAAATACCACTTTGACCTTTTAAGAATTCCGATATTTCTTTTTGCTGATTGACTAAATCTGAAAATACCTTTACAGCCCCGCTTTTGACCCGTGCACGCCTGCGAACGCCCTGGCTTAAGCCAAGCAAGCTTGGCTCATATTGACCTTAAGGTCAATAATCAAGCCAAGGCGGCCCTGGCGTGCGCGCGGCGTCTGATTCCGAGGTACCCTGGAACTGAAAGTTCCAGGGTACCTCGCAATACCTCGCCGCGAACGCGGCCTCGATAACCAAACCCCTCGGGTCAACAGCATGTATTTATATATAAATACAATGCTGGATGACCCTAAGCGGGGGTTTGATTTCTGCAGCAAGAGTAAGTTGAGCTTCTCCTGCTGCAGAGTCCACTTGATCTATTGCTGTGGCAAGGGCCTCCTGATTAAGGTCATTTTGAGGTAACTCAGAAGAAAAAGATCTACCCCAAAAATTGGGGCTTATAGATGTGTTGAACAGCCCTCGGGCAGTTTTTATAGACAATAAGATATTTGTTTTCATGGATTCGACATAATATAATTTATAAAGTTGCCATCTTTTAACCTGCCCCTCAAACAATGCAGCGTAGCTGCACATGTTTGGGGGTAAGTAGACCCCCAATGATTGCAATCATTGGGGGGTGACCCCCGACATTGCCGCGCGCGTTAGTTGCTGGTGGGACTTGTCCCACCAACCAACGTGAGCAATCGCAACCGTTTGCGATTGCTAGTGCGCGGCATAATATCGATATTTAGCCGCCGGCTGAAAATGACGAACGGTCGTCATTTTCTACGAGGGAATCTTTAGGATTCCCTCTAACGCCGGCGGGCATTACAATATCGGGGGGTTGCTGCCCACCAAACAATGCAGCGTAGCTGCACATGTTTGGGGGTCAGTAGGAAGGCATCTAGAACATTAACAGGTTACTTCCTTTTCCCTGTATGTCTCCACGGTTTCCCTTAGGTTCAACACCCACCACCGCACAGTCCTAACAACTTTGTCTTTAACAAAAAAAAGAAGTTGTTAGCTGGTTGCTGGTATAGAAGAGCGAGTGTTAAAGATAAACAACTAACTTTATCAAGCCCGCGAATTTTTTTCGCAGTCAGGGTCCAGGGGCGTATTCCACGATGACACAGGCGTTTTCTAATATTACCGAGCGGCTCGATTCAAGCTCGTAGTTCCGTGCACTAAAGACATATAAAACTTACTAGGTTAAGTTCTTCTGGATCTCACCCCCTTTCCCCCGTTACTCTATAGCGGCATCTCCGCGCGCGTTAGTTGCTGGTGGGACTTGTCCCACCAACCAACGTGAGCAATCGCAACCGTTTGCGATTGCTAGTGCGCGGCATAATATCGATATTTAGCCGCCGGCTGAAAATGACGAACGGTCGTCATTTTCTACGAGGGAATCTTTAGGATTCCCTCTAACGCCGGCGGGCACCCTTTCGAGTCAGGATGTTATCCTTTATTTCCGTTGTGAATCGACCGCTCCCTGGATCTCTGGAGATCCAGGAGGCGGGATTTGCCTGATGGCCGGCCCGTCTGCACTGGGCCGGAAGCCCTCCGGGCGATCTGGCGCAAACTGAAAATCTTTTAGAGAGCTGGTGAGCACCAACCCCCGTACGGAATATAAACGATTCGAACGTTTAAGGGTATTTAGCCCTAGCGATTAGCAATCGCTTTATCTTGCCAATGATGAATATTCCTTATTTCCCAAAGTCCGCCTCCTGGATCTCTAGAGATCCAGGGAGCGGGCTTAGCAGGAGCAAAGATTGACCTTGCCCGAGGTGAATCGAACACCTAAGGGTATTTAGCCCGAACAATTAGCAATCGTCTGACCTTACCGATGGAAACTATTCCTTAATTTTTAATGACCCCCAAATGTTTTAGCCCTAACCCCATTTTGTCTAAGGACCGAAGGCCCATGACCCGCCGCCGTATGGACTCTAGGGCAGCCCGCCGGCGTTAGAGGGAATCCTCAGATGAGGTAGCCTTGACCATGAGTCTCATGGTCCAGGCTACCTCCCATAAAGATTCCCTCGTAGAAAATGACGACCGTTCGTCATTTTCAGCCGGCGGCTAAATATCGATATTATGCCGCGCACTAGCAATCGCAAACGGTTGCGATTGCTCACGTTGGTTGGTGGGACAAGTCCCACCAGCAACTAACGCGCGCGGGCTGGCTGAAATTGTGATGTGCAACTATTTCAGAGGGACAGGAGGCGGCGGAAGGGCCGGCGGACGATCGTGCAAGCACGATCCTCCGCCGGCCCGGTTCCGATTCGAAGAATCCGGAAGTGAACCCTCTATCCTGAAGGGATACTAATTCTTAACTTCGTGCAGAATTAGTTTTTAAGGAAGGTTTGCTTAGGGAGATGGACTTAAAGCCCATAAACAGTTGACCCCCCAAACTGATGCAGCTATGCTGCATTGTTTGGGGGGGTAATGGCACTCCCAATACGCTGGCCCGTAGGGCGTGCCTTACAGGCTTGGTAACGCATTGGGAGGCCGTTGGGAGTACGGCAGCACTCCTGTAGGCCCTCTTCGGACTCCTCCCAACCACGATAAGTCCCCTAGCTGAAATTGTTGCACGTACGTGCAACAACTTCACGCTTGAGGGTGAATACTTATCGTGAATTGGGACTGATGCTGGTCTAAGGTCCAGCAAGATTTTATAAATCTTGCATGGAGACAGACCAGCACAAGGTATTGCGAGGTAGCCTGGACCCCAGAGGTTCCAGGCTACCTCGGAATCAGAGTCCAAAATCCTACGAGGCAGCTGCAGTAATTTATTTTTGCCAAATAAACACTTCTAACGCGCTCTTTGATCGCCCGAAGGGCGGCCTAAGCGGGGGGTCAATGGCGCCACAAGTCTTGTGGCGCGCATTGCAATCATTGGGGAGCAGCTGAAAGGGAAGAGAGAGAACTCCTACCCTAACCCTGTCGTCAGCGTGTACAAGTACACGCTGCTAGGGAACCTCTTCCCCTCCGCGCTCTTTGATCGCCCGCAGGGCGGCCTAAGCGCGGAGTGCTTCGGAGCCGTCTGTGTACGGCTTAAGCCGCACACAGACGTCTCCTCTACAAGCGTGAAATTGTTGCACGTACGTGCAACAACTTCTAGGGGACGGGTCAAGAATCGATGCTTTGCGAAGGCCCGCGCGCGTTAGTTGCTGGTGGGACTTGTCCCACCAACCAACGTGAGCAATCACAACCGTTTGCGATTGCTAGTGCGCGGCATAATATCGATATTTAGCCGCCGGCTGAAAATGACGAACGGTCGTCATTTTCTACGAGGGAATCTTTAGGATTCCCTCTAACGCCGGCGGGCTCCGATTCTGTGGGGAAATTTACCGTGGAAAATTACAGGTTCAGCATCGCTCCTTCGGGGTAGATGCCTTAATTTATGCTATGTTCTTCTTTTAAGACGAACGGTAAATAAACCCATTTTTGTCTGAGGACCGATGGCCCATGACCCGCCGCCGTATGGACAGGAGGCGGCGGTAGGGCCGGCTCCTGCCCCCCAAACATGTGCAGCTACGCTGCATTGTTTGAGGGGCATACGATCGTGCAAGCACGATCCTCCGCCGGCCCGGTTCCGATTCGAAGAATCCGGAATTATGGCAGCCGACGACTACACCCTAATAATCCCCGAAATTTATTGGGAGTGATATGGTCTTCGGGCTTAGTTATGGGGGCCAATAGAAATTAGCCGTTTTGCATCGCTTCTTGTCGTCAGCCCGCGGCAGTAAGGACTTTGATTCCGAGGTAGCCTGGAACCTCGGGGGTCCAGGCTACCTCGCAATACCCCGCCTCCTGGATCTCTAGAGATCCAGGGAGCGGAGCTGCCCTAGAGGGACTGGGGCTGGTCCAGCAAGATTTTATAAATCTTGCATGGAAGCGGATCCGCCGATTACGATCGTGCTAGCACGATCCTTCGGGTAGACGCAAAAAGCTACTCTAGGGCAGCCCGCCGGCGTTAGAGGGAATCCTCAATGAGGTAGCCTTGACCATGAGTCTCAGGTCCAGGCTACCTCCCATAAAGATTCCCTCGTAGAAAATGACGACCGTTCGTCATTTTCAGCCGGCGGCTAAATATCGATATTATGCCGCGCACTAGCAATCGCAAACGGTTGCGATTGCTCACGTTGGTTGGTGGGACAAGTCCCACCAGCAACTAACGCGCGCGGAGTTCTTCATAGATTAGAAGTTGACCATAATTAAAAGTTGATTACCCTCGCCTATGTACGTTTACAACGTACACTGGCGTGAGAGTATACTTCGAAAATTGGTCATCCCTAAAGGACCACAACTCCGCCGGTGGTCCCCCGGCGAAAGAATAGGTAAATTGGTTGCCTTTATTCCTTCCCATTTTGGTTAGGGTTCACCTAGCCCCAAATAAGAGGACAGTTTACCCCAAGTATGACCCGTGCACGCCTGCGAACGCCTTGGCTTAAGCCAAGGCGGCCCTGGCGTGCGCGCGGCGTCTGATTCCGAGGTACCCTGGAACTGAAAGTTCCAGGGTACCTCGCAATACCTCGCCGCGAACGCGGCCTCGATAACCATACCCACGGGTCGTTGACCCTCCGCTTATCGGCTGAAATCTTGGGTTACACCTAAGATTTCAGCCGATAAGCGGGGGTATGATATAGTCCTTTCCTCCGCCTAGCGGAGAGATCGAAGACCATACTATGATTAGAGGCAAAAAGTGTAATCTAGAATCCTCTTTTATGTTGTTTTGCGTCAATTAATTTTTCCAACATCAATCAAACCAATTATGAACCAGGGGTTTGCGTCAATCAGACCACTTATGAACCAAGGATTAACATCAGTTGAAGAGGCGCCTTCGGCGCGGTTATAAGATTTGGAAACACTTATTTGCTTAGAATGGATTTTGACTTGATAATTTCTTTCGAAACCCATTAGAGTACACCTTAAGCGAATAGTCTGAATTCAACTACTCACCAACTACCGTCTACTCGTTGCGCTTTTACAAAGTTTAAATTTCCGGTCCCGATCCCGGATGGATTAAAGGATTTGATTCCTTTGATTAGCTCGAAATCCTTTACCCTCGCGAGAGATTTAAACTCTGATTTAGTTCCGCGGTAACCCATTTAACTTTCGTTTATCTTACGGCTTGTTACCTTACATGAGTAATTACTTCATCCACAAACAGCCTTTCGACTATTGCTTGGTACCGTAAGCTTTAGGGTGTTCCCGGAGTTTGATAGTTTTGATCCCCAAATATTGAATGTTTTTCCAAAACAATTAAAGGATCCTCGCCCATATATGAAATAGAATAGATATGAACTAAAGTTGAAACGAATAAAACAGGAATTAACATTGAAACAGTTAAAGAATCAAATAAGAATCCCCAAGAAACAGACATTAACTCAGAATCGATCCAACTTGTTAAGTAAATAGATACAGGTGAACCGCAGATACCTACTTCGTAAAAGGCTATAGCTGCCATAACACTAGTCAAACCTAGTGAAGAGCAAGTAATGATGTGACTTCCAGTCACACCAATTTTTCGTCCTAATAGTCCTGAAACTAAAGAACCTAGTAATGGTAAAAATAAGATAGATAGATACATTATGTTCTAAGTGAAATGGTTCCTCTTACAAACCCATGAATGGTAACACCTTAATTTTAAATGAATAGAAATTGGGGTAAGGGGATTTAATTAGGGATATTATTAAAACATATAATTATTGCCCTTTAACTTTAGCAGCTAATTTATACCCGCCGGCGTTAGAGGGAATCCTAAAGATTCCCTCGTAGAAAATGACGACCGTTCGTCATTTTCAGCCGGCGGCTAAATATCGATATTATGCCGCGCACTAGCAATCGCAAACGGTTGCGATTGCTCACGTTGGTTGGTGGGACAAGTCCCACCAGCAACTAACGCGCGCGGGTGAACTAAAGTAGGGAGTTACAATACTTCGAAAAAGTTCCATAGAACCCGCAGGAATATATAGTTTGTACCCATCTAAATGTTTATCATATTTTTATTATATCTCATAAGATAATTTACTTTAAAATAGTCTCTAAATCTACTTCCTAAATTCATTGAACTTCCGATATAGGTTTTATTGTTTAATAAATTAGTCCATCGGTATACACCTATTTTTGCTTTATTATCCTTAATAATAGATACTTTCAATAAATCAGCATTAGAGTACGTTACTACTGACCCCCAAACATGTGCAGCTACGCTGCATTGTTTGGTGGGCAGCAACCCCCCGATATTGTAATGCCCGCCGGCGTTAGAGGGAATCCTAAAGATTCCCTCGTAGAAAATGACGACCGTTCGTCATTTTCAGCCGGCGGCTAAATATCGATATTATGCCGCGCACTAGCAATCGCAAACGGTTGCGATTGCTCACGTTGGTTGGTGGGACAAGTCCCACCAGCAACTAACGCGCGCGGCAATGTCGGGGGTCTACGGGAATGACAGAAAATTGCAATAAATATGAGCACTCAACAGTACTTACATAAGAATATATATTTAATAAATCAGTAGTTAAAGATAAAATAATTTGTTTCCAAAAACACCCCCAAACATGTGCAGCTACGCTGCATTGTTTGGGGGTGGTTTTGGCCAAGCCCGTAGGGCGCCCTACGGGCCATTTTTTGTTTATTTTCCGCCGGCGTTAGAGGGAATCCTAAAGATTCCCTCGTAGAAAATGACGACCGTTCGTCATTTTCAGCCGGCGGCTAAATATCGATATTATGCCGCGCACTAGCAATCGCAAACGGTTGCGATTGCTCACGTTGGTTGGTGGGACAAGTCCCACCAGCAACTAACGCGCGCGGGCCCCCGCTCTATCGGCTAAAATCTTAGGTGTAACCCAAGATTTCAGCCGCCCTGCCTAGAGAACTGCGCTTTAGCGCACGTCTTGGCAGGGGTAATAAAGCGGAGGGTCAACGACCCGTGGGCATTGTTAACGAGGCCGCGTTCGCGGCGAGCCGCGCGCACGCCAGGGCCGCCTTGGCAAGCCAAGGCGTTCGCAGGCGTGCACGGGTAATAAACTTCAAATAGTTTAAGAACCAAGAACCCTATTACAATAGATATGTTTTGCGCTGCTAAAAAGGAATTTCTTCCTCTTCTTTTAATTACCCCTGCCAAGACGTGCGCTAAAGCGCAGTTGCCTAGGCAGGTTTATTTTAACCAACCCCAACAAATAGCCAAGGCTTGCGGTGTGATATATTCCGCTATAGCCATTGTAACATATTTTTTCCCATTAACTGTAAATACCTTTAACAGTTCGTTAAGACAAGGTAAACTTCTAGTAGTTAAATAACAATAATATGAGCCGTCTCTTCTTCTCACCATTGACCCCCCAAACTGCCATTCCTTGACAATTCCTTAGGAAATGTCAAGGATTGATGTTTGGGGGTGTTTTTGGAAATCGCATTTCGGGCGTCCCCAGCGCGGCCGGCGCGGCCGAGAGTGCATGATTTGGTGTCCCATTGATGGGACGCCAAATCTACATGCATTCTCGAGTGATAGAAGATATTCTATATGGAGCAACCCAACGTTGCATCTCCACTGAGGAGCTCCATTAGTTGAAGGTTTTCTAATACTCCCATCACCTAGAAGAGAACCCGCTAGAATTGACATTGCTTCAGCCGTTAATTTAATTTCAGATAGAACAGAAGTAGGTAATCTCATTCCTACTGTAGACCCTAAACCAAGGGAGTATGGTATTAACGAAATACAATTCCAACTCTCTGATCGCGCCTTTAGGCGCGGCCTAAGCGCTGAGGACTCCTAAATTGGGGGTGATTTGCGCAGGCAAATCTACACCCCCAATTTGGGGTTTGATTAGGTTTAACATAATCAAGATTACGTGAACCTGTGGAAATGGTTACATCTTTGGGGTAGATATATGACCCGTGCACGCCTGCGAACGCCTTGGCTTAAGCCAAGCAAGCTTGGCTCATATTGACCTTAAGGTCAATAATCAAGCCAAGGCGGCCCTGGCGTGCGCGCGGCGTCTGATTCCGAGGTACCCTGGAACTGAAAGTTCCAGGGTACCTCGCAATACCTCGCCGCGAACGCGGCCTCGATAACCATACCCACGGGTCAACAGCATGTATTTATATATAAATACAATGCTGGTTGACCCTAAGCGGGGGTATGAAGCAATTCGGTCAGCATTACTAATTGTTCCCCAAGATTTAAGTGAAACTAAAGTATTTCTCACCCGTGCCCGCCTACGATCGCAGCTCCGCCTCAAGCGTGTCATTAAGTCATTAGTGAAATATTCCCTCTTACAAAACCCCAATTTACCCTTATTCTTAAATATAGATTACCATTCAGGGTCGGACTATATCTTCTGTTAAATGTTTCCGTAGCTAAGAATTACAACACCAACTAGAACTTTTAAGTACCCGCTTTGAATAAAATTAGACAAGTGGATACTGTTAGGCCGGCAAGTGTTATAAATAACAGACTCACGTGTAGTCTCTGAGGCTTCATAAAGCCTGCTGATTGGTTATGTCATAAGATCAAAACAAATGACATCTTGACAACATTTTAAATAATTATTAACATTATTAGTTATCATGATACGTCCCAGCATTTAGTGAATTGCGTGGATATATATTCCGGGGCGTAGGCCGCCATGCCCCGGTTCTACGGTTGGTTCCAATGTAGAATTAATCCAGGACCAAGAAATTATTAACTTTATAAATAAGAATGACATAGACACAGAACAACCGCCGCGTGGTAGCGGGTTCCGCAAATAATAGACCCCTAGCTACCGCGCTGAGGAGGGGAGTTTGTTATTTTACACAGAGGAGTACTGAATTAATGAAATATAATGAAATATTTTATCAAAATTGGCTGAAGCTAAACGGAACTTAATTTATACCCGCCGGCGTTAGAGGGAATCCTAAAGATTCCCTCGTAGAAAATGACGACCGTTCGTCATTTTCAGCCGGCGGCTAAATATCGATATTATGCCGCGCACTAGCAATCGCAAACGGTTGCGATTGCTCACGTTGGTTGGTGGGACAAGTCCCACCAGCAACTAACGCGCGCGGGAGATCCAAAATAAGGACTTACAATATTTCGAAATAAGTCCATAGAATGTTTCCTTACCCGTGCCCGCCTACGATCGCAGCTCCGCCTCAAGTTATATTTGTACTTAAACCAAATTTACTCAAAAGGATTTGTTGAAGAATTTGTTGTTCAGTTAAACTGAAAGAATGAGTACATAGAACGAAACCGGAACCCATTCGGCCTCCGTCATCTTGGCTCCATATAGCAAGGGCCTGCGGCGTGATGTATTTCTTCCAACTCTCTGATCGCGCCTTTAGGCGCGGCCTAAGCGCTGAGGACTCCTAAATTGGGGGTGATTTGCGCAGGCAAATCTACACCCCCAATTTGGGGGCAATAGACATTGTTACACATTTTTTACCATCAACTGCCCTCCCAAACATATGCAGCTACGCTGCATTGTTTGGGGGGGCAATTACCCCCCAACATGCTGTAAAGCATTGGGGGTCAACTGTGAAGGCTTCATACAGTTCGTTAAGACAAGGTAAACTTCTGGTAGTTAGGTAACAATAAAATGTCCCATCTCGTCTCATTACCATTGACCCCCCAAACAATGCAGCGTAGCTGCATTTGTTTGGGGTCAATGGCGCCACAAGTTTTGTGGCGCGCATTGCAATCATTGGGGGTCAGCTGTCAGTTTAAATTGTGATAAAGCGAAAGTAGATAGTCGCATACCTATAGTAGAACCTAACCCTTCGGAGTACGGAACTAATGCCTTGCACTCGTTATTAGGTTTAATTGATTCCAGGTTCTTAGGCCCTGTGGATATTGTTAAGCTTTTAGGGTGAATATAAGAATTAATTCGGTCGTTATTGCTAACATTTCCCCATGATTTCAGTAAGGTTGTTGTGTTTCTCACCCGTGCCCGCCTACGATCGCAGCTCCGCCTCAAGTCATTAAATTATAAATAAAGTTAATTTGCTTAATCGATAATATGCTACTAAAATACTCAATCCTATAACTGACTCTGCTCCAGCTATTGCTATAATATATACACCGAATGTTTGACCGATGTTATCATCGAAACCAAAAGAACTAATTAAAACAAGTAATGTTACAGCTAGTAACATTATCTCGATGGAAATGATTAATAGGATAATATTTTTTCTATTCAATATAAATCCTAAAATTCCAATTAAAAACAGTATTATTGAAAGATTCATAATTTATATTTTTTATTTTATTCTTTTTGTGCGTCCTAAATTGCACTCTGACCCGATATAGTTAAGATCGAATCATTGTCAACCACACGAAAGATGAGGCTGCCCTAGCCTGAAGCATGAGGCCGCATGCTAGTTAACGCTTTATTTTGGGGTTTCCAGACATGAACAAAAAAAAGTAATAAAACCTCGTTCCTTTTGATGGGAACGACGTAGTAGAGGTTGCTACCGAAGGGAGTTTGGTATTCACAACTCCTATAACCCAAATTTAACTTAGGGACCTACGCTACCGTGCTTGGTGGTGGAATCTCCAAGCGCAGTAAGTCTTCCAGGATGGAGATTAATCTTCATCTCTCCCTCCACAGTACTGACATAGTCAGTATTGGATAACCCTGGGGAAATTAGCCGTTCGGCAACGTCCTGATGGGTCCCTCAGGACTCCTCCCAACCACGATAAGTCCCCTAGCTGGGCCGGCTCCTCAAAGTCCATACGGCGGCGGGGTAGTTGCCATAATCTTGCCCCACCGCGCTCTTTGATCGCCCGAAGGGCGGCCTAAGCGCGGTGGCAGGACGGCAATGGGTGCTGCCCAACCCCGCCCCGCCTTAGTATTCAGGGGGGGGGAAATAAGGCGCGCTGAATCCCGGAAAACATGTTTTCCGGGATTCCTGGTCTTATCGGAGTCTGTGTCTAAATTTAGGGGCTTGACAATCCCATCGGGTCCTATCGGAATCGAACCGATATAATCCTAAGTGACGCTTAGGGGCTTTACCTATTAAGCTAACAACCCTTATGTTTGAACTTTATACTTTCCTTTTCACCACCGCCCCATCCCTATGTCAAGTTAGCCCGACACAGGCGGCATAGTCCCTGCCTGCGTAATATTGTACTTGACCCGTAGCCTCTTCCCGTCCTCGCCCCCACAAATTGATGTCCGCCGGCGTTAGAGGGAATCCTAAAGATTCCCTCGTAGAAAATGACGACCGTTCGTCATTTTCAGCCGGCGGCTAAATATCGATATTATGCCGCGCACTAGCAATCGCAAACGGTTGCGATTGCTCACGTTGGTTGGTGGGACAAGTCCCACCAGCAACTAACGCGCGCGGGCCTACGCAAAGCATCACCCCGCTAATCGATACCCCTGCCAAGACGTGCGCTAAAGCGCAGTTCTCTAGGCAGGGTGTAGATTTGCCTTCGCAAATCATCGATTAGTTGAGCCCTCCGCGCTTAGGCCGCCCTGCGGGCGATCAAAGAGCGCGGAGGGATTTGTAAGGAGCGTTCAGCGCTTAGGCCGCGCCTAAAGGCGCGATCAAAGAGCGGTGCCCAACTCCTGCCCCCCAAACATGTGCAGCTACGCTGCATTGTTTGAGGGGCATACGCCCCCCAATAAGGTAATGGCCCCCCCCCCCCAATACGTTGGCCCGTAGGGCGTGCCTTACAGGCTTGGTAACGCATTGGGAGGCCATTGCCTTGTTGGGGGTCTACGATAAGTATTCTTATCGTGGTTGGGTCACGGTTGGGGTATAGGGGGTAGGGCCTCACCTGATTCCCAGGCGGGATAGATCAAAGCTGCTCTCATGCATTATTTTGATCATGATGGAGTTACGCGGTATTGCCCAGCTCCCCGCCTTCGGAAATTGACGTCTGCAAAAAAGTCAGTTGGTCTGACCAGATCAACTTCCGTCAATTATCCTTCGACTGGGCCCAGTGTACTCTAAATAGGGTTGGAAAGGGAAGGCTCACGTTCGATCGATCGCGGCTCTATTTAACAGATATAAGATCATTCACCCAATACCCGCCTTTATTCATAATCCCTAATTTCCCAGTCAGCAGGCTGACTGTGCTACCGCGCTTGGTGGTGGAATCACCACCAAATGGCCCCCTTTGCCCGTAACTCCGCGCCCCATAATGGAGAATAACCTCCAACCCGGTAGCCTTTGGTAGATTCAATTTATTAGAAATAGTCTCATCACGGATAAAGATAATTTACATTCTGGATATCTCTGATGGTAAAAAGATAAAAAGGCCAGGCAGTAGGTGATTTCCATCCGTTTTTCCTGCTGAACATCTGTGATGGTCTGTAAGAAAAATGAACGAAAAATGCATAGGCCGTGCGTGAAGATAAATGTAGAGCTCATCTAAAATTAGTCTGGCCTCTATCTCGGTCAACATCGTTCCGTGGTTTGCTTCCATGCAAGATTTATAAAATCTTGCTGGACCTGTATCCGCCGGCGTTAGAGGGAATCCTCAGATGAGGTAGCCTTGACCATGAGTCTCATGGTCCAGGCTACCTCCCATAAAGATTCCCTCGTAGAAAATGACGACCGTTCGTCATTTTCAGCCGGCGGCTAAATATCGATATTATGCCGCGCACTAGCAATCGCAAACGGTTGCGATTGCTCACGTTGGTTGGTGGGACAAGTCCCACCAGCAACTAACGCGCGCGGGCCCCCGCTCTATCGGCTAAAATCTTAGGTGTAACCCAAGATTTCAGCCGCCCTGCCTAGAGAACTGCGCTTTAGCGCACGTCTTGGCAGGGGTAATAAAGCGGAGGGTCAACGACCCGTGGGCATTGTTAACGAGGCCGCGTTCGCGGCGAGCCGCGCGCACGCCAGGGCCGCCTTGGCAAGCCAAGGCGTTCGCAGGCGTGCACGGGTCCCGCCGGCGTTAGAGGGAATCCTAAAGATTCCCTCGTAGAAAATGACGACCGTTCGTCATTTTCAGCCGGCGGCTAAATATCGATATTATGCCGCGCACTAGCAATCGCAAACGGTTGCGATTGCTCACGTTGGTTGGTGGGACAAGTCCCACCAGCAACTAACGCGCGCGGACGCTAAACCACGGTTCGACTCAAGCTTCGGAGCCGTCTGTGTACGGCTTAAGCCGCACACAGACGTCTCCTCTACAAGCGTGAAATTGTTGCACGTACGTGCAACAACTTCAGAGTAGTTGACACGAGATAGGGTAGGGGAATTACTTTTTTCTTATCAGAATAAAAAAGACAATAAAGTTCATTAAAACAAGGTAATGCCATAGTGTTAAAACTTACCCGATTGTACACCCTGTTCTTATGTCAGGCAATCGGTTAGAGGTTGTTGGAGCTGACAAGCAATAATTTTTGTATAAAACATACAAATGAAAAAGGTCCGCGCGCGTTAGTTGCTGGTGGGACTTGTCCCACCAACCAACGTGAGCAATCGCAACCGTTTGCGATTGCTAGTGCGCGGCATAATATCGATATTTAGCCGCCGGCTGAAAATGACGAACGGTCGTCATTTTCTACGAGGGAATCTTTAGGATTCCCTCTAACGCCGGCGGGACCCGTGCACGCCTGCGAACGCCTTGGCTTAAGCCAAGCAAGCTTGGCTCATATTGACCTTAAGGTCAATGTAAGCCAAGGCGGCCCTGGCGTGCGCGCGGCGTCTGATTCCGAGGTACCCTGGAACTGAAAGTTCCAGGGTACCTCGCAATACCTCGCCGCGAACGCGGCCTCGATAACCATACCCACGGGTCAACAGCATGTATTTATATATAAATACAATGCTGGTTGACCCTAAGCGGGGGTATGAATAATTCCTTGTTCAAATCTCAAAATTACATTAGCATTTTTCCCTCTGGGGCCATCATCCCTTTCGGGCCCTTCGGGGCATGTGATGATGAATGGCAGTTGACCCCCCAAACTGATGCAGCTATGCTGCATTGTTTGGGGGGGTAATGGCACTCCCAATACGCTGGCCCGTAGGGCGTGCCTTACAGGCTTGGTAACGCATTGGGAGGCCGTTGCTTTTCGCATATGGAGTTCTGGCTAGGAGGGGATTTAAGCCAATTTTGTATTTCATCATGGGGTTCATCTCAGTAGCCAACAATTCTTGTAACACAGAAATTGAATAAGCGGGTATTATGATTACATAACCCCGCCGGGAGCCGGCGGATACGCGGCCTCCAGTAGCTAGAGGTATTGCGAGGTAGCCTGGACCCCCGAGGTTCCAGGCTACCTCGGAATCAAAGTCCTTATGGCCGCGGGTTTGTTTAAGTAACATTTTAACCCGAACTTATCATTTAAGACAGTAACTAAAAGAGTTACTTCTTCTTTCTAACGCGCTCTTTGATCGCCCGAAGGGCGGCCTGAGCGGGGGGCTCGTCTTGTGGCGCGCATTGCAATCATTGGGGAGCAGCTGAAAGGGAAGAGAGAGAACTCCTACCCTAACCCTGTCGTCAGCGTGTACAAGTACACGCTGCTAGGGAACCTCTTCCCCTCCGCGCTCTTTGATCGCCCGCAGGGCGGCCTAAGCGCGGAGGGCTAGAGGATGCCCGTAGACCCCCAATGATGCAATTAGGGGCCACTTAAAATAGCAAAGCTATTTTAGAGGCCCCGTAATTGCTTCATTTGGGGGGTGGATGCCCCCCAAACAATGCAGCGTAGCTGCACATGTTTGGGGGGCACTAGGGCCCAAAACCACCGTAAAGGTGCATTCGGTCGTCCCCAGCGCGGCGGGCGTCTGATTCCGAGGTACCCTGGAACTTAAAGTTCCAGGGTACCTCGGAATCAGACGCCCGCCGCGCTGGGGACGACCGAATGCACCTTTACGGTGGTTTTGGGCCCTAGTGCCCCCCAAACATGTGCAGCTACGCTGCATTGTTTGGGGGGCATCCACCCCCCAAATGAAGCAATTACGGGGCCTCTAAAATAGCTTTGCTATTTTAAGTGGCCCCTAATTGCATCATTGGGGGTCTACGGGCATCCTCTAGCCCTCCGCGCTTAGGCCGCCCTGCGGGCGATCAAAGAGCGCGGAGGGGAAGAGGTTCCCTAGCAGCGTGTACTTGTACACGCTGACGACAGGGTTAGGGTAGGAGTTCTCTCTCTTCCCTTTCAGCTGCTCCCCAATGATTGCAATGCGCGCCACAAGACGAGCCCCCCGCTCAGGCCGCCCTTCGGGCGATCAAAGAGCGCGTTAGAAAGAAGAAGTAACTCTTTTAGTTACTGTCTTAAATGATAAGTTCGGGTTAAAATGTTACTTAAACAAACCCGCGGCCATAAGGACTTTGATTCCGAGGTAGCCTGGAACCTCGGGGGTCCAGGCTACCTCGCAATACCTCTAGCTACTGGAGGCCGCGTATCCGCCGGCTCCCGGCGGGGTTATGTAATCATAATACCCGCTTATTCAATTTCTGTGTTACAAGAATTGTTGGCTACTGAGATGAACCCCATGATGAAATACAAAATTGGCTTAAATCCCCTCCTAGCCAGAACTCCATATGCGAAAAGCAACGGCCTCCCAATGCGTTACCAAGCCTGTAAGGCACGCCCTACGGGCCAGCGTATTGGGAGTGCCATTACCCCCCCAAACAATGCAGCATAGCTGCATCAGTTTGGGGGGTCAACTGCCATTCATCATCACATGCCCCGAAGGGCCCGAAAGGGATGATGGCCCCAGAGGGAAAAATGCTAATGTAATTTTGAGATTTGAACAAGGAATTATTCATACCCCCGCTTAGGGTCAACCAGCATTGTATTTATATATAAATACATGCTGTTGACCCGTGGGTATGGTTATCGAGGCCGCGTTCGCGGCGAGGTATTGCGAGGTACCCTGGAACTTTCAGTTCCAGGGTACCTCGGAATCAGACGCCGCGCGCACGCCAGGGCCGCCTTGGCTTACATTGACCTTAAGGTCAATATGAGCCAAGCTTGCTTGGCTTAAGCCAAGGCGTTCGCAGGCGTGCACGGGTCCCGCCGGCGTTAGAGGGAATCCTAAAGATTCCCTCGTAGAAAATGACGACCGTTCGTCATTTTCAGCCGGCGGCTAAATATCGATATTATGCCGCGCACTAGCAATCGCAAACGGTTGCGATTGCTCACGTTGGTTGGTGGGACAAGTCCCACCAGCAACTAACGCGCGCGGACCTTTTTCATTTGTATGTTTTATACAAAAATTATTGCTTGTCAGCTCCAACAACCTCTAACCGATTGCCTGACATAAGAACAGGGTGTACAATCGGGTAAGTTTTAACACTATGGCATTACCTTGTTTTAATGAACTTTATTGTCTTTTTTATTCTGATAAGAAAAAAGTAATTCCCCTACCCTATCTCGTGTCAACTACTCTGAAGTTGTTGCACGTACGTGCAACAATTTCACGCTTGTAGAGGAGACGTCTGTGTGCGGCTTAAGCCGTACACAGACGGCTCCGAAGCTTGAGTCGAACCGTGGTTTAGCGTCCGCGCGCGTTAGTTGCTGGTGGACTTGTCCCACCAACCAACGTGAGCAATCGCAACCGTTTGCGATTGCTAGTGCGCGGCATAATATCGATATTTAGCCGCCGGCTGAAAATGACGAACGGTCGTCATTTTCTACGAGGGAATCTTTAGGATTCCCTCTAACGCCGGCGGGACCCGTGCACGCCTGCGAACGCCTTGGCTTGCCAAGGCGGCCCTGGCGTGCGCGCGGCTCGCCGCGAACGCGGCCTCGTTAACAATGCCCACGGGTCGTTGACCCTCCGCTTTATTACCCCTGCCAAGACGTGCGCTAAAGCGCAGTTCTCTAGGCAGGGCGGCTGAAATCTTGGGTTACACCTAAGATTTTAGCCGATAGAGCGGGGGCCCGCGCGCGTTAGTTGCTGGTGGGACTTGTCCCACCAACCAACGTGAGCAATCGCAACCGTTTGCGATTGCTAGTGCGCGGCATAATATCGATATTTAGCCGCCGGCTGAAAATGACGAACGGTCGTCATTTTCTACGAGGGAATCTTTATGGGAGGTAGCCTGGACCATGAGACTCATGGTCAAGGCTACCTCATCTGAGGATTCCCTCTAACGCCGGCGGATACAGGTCCAGCAAGATTTTATAAATCTTGCATGGAAGCAAACCACGGAACGATGTTGACCGAGATAGAGGCCAGACTAATTTTAGATGAGCTCTACATTTATCTTCACGCACGGCCTATGCATTTTTCGTTCATTTTTCTTACAGACCATCACAGATGTTCAGCAGGAAAAACGGATGGAAATCACCTACTGCCTGGCCTTTTTATCTTTTTACCATCAGAGATATCCAGAATGTAAATTATCTTTATCCGTGATGAGACTATTTCTAATAAATTGAATCTACCAAAGGCTACCGGGTTGGAGGTTATTCTCCATTATGGGGCGCGGAGTTACGGGCAAAGGGGCCATTTGGTGGTGATTCCACCACCAAGCGCGGTAGCACAGTCAGCCTGCTGACTGGGAAATTAGGGATTATGAATAAAGGCGGGTATT
>JARWMV010000188.1:0-25569 GCA_030998015.1 Ceratorhiza oryzae-sativae | reverse complement strand
TATGCTAGAACAATTGACCCCCAATGCCTTACAGCATGTTGGGGGGCAATTGCCCCCCCAAACAATGCAGCGTAGCTGCATTGTTTGGGGGTCAATTGTCAAAACCTCTGGGTAGCTGGCCATTCCATTGTAGGTGAAATGGCATGTTAGGCTATAAATTCTGAGGTATTATTATCCCTTGTTGTCTACAAACAGCAAGAAAATTTCTTATTTGTGATATTAACTTTCGACTAGCAGGCTTTAATGACAAAAATCAAAGCCTCAGAGACTATACGTGAAAATTTTGTAAAATAGACAGAAAAGTGCATTAATTCCAATGCTTTACGCCTTTTCATTAATCTATTGAGAAAAAAGACATAGTCCAAACTAATGCAAAATATTTTAGCAAATATAGTTGAATTCGTTAATAAAATTAAAAATTGGTTATTTATATTTAACGCATATGTTAAAGATGCTTATGCTAAATTCAAATTTTTTGTGTTAACTACTTTAATAAAATTTTACTGCTATATGCCTCCGCGCGCGTTAGTTGCTGGTGGGACTTGTCCCACCAACCAACGTGAGCAATCGCAACCGTTTGCGATTGCTAGTGCGCGGCATAATCGATATTTAGCCGCCGGCTGAAAATGACGAACGGTCGTCATTTTCTACGAGGGAATCTTTATGGGAGGTAGCCTGGACCATGAGACTCATGGTCAAGGCTACCTCATCTGAGGATTCCCTCTAACGCCGGCGGAGTCTAAGAAAATATTCTACTGATTCTACGGACGTAAAAAATAGCCGTATAAAGGGGCCTAGAACTCCGGACGCCCCAGATCTGACCGAATATCAAACCCCCGCTTAGGGTCATCCAGCATTGTATTTATATATAAATACATGCTGTTGACCCGAGGGGTTTGGTTATCGAGGCCGCGTTCGCGGCGAGCCGCGCGCACGCCAGGGCCGCCTTGGCTTGATTATTGACCTTAAGGTCAATATGAGCCAAGCTTGCTTGGCTTAAGCCAGGGCGTTCGCAGGCGTGCACGGGTCAAAAAGAAGTAATATTTGGAACAATGCTGGGAGATGCTACAGCAGAAAAATCTCAATTAAATGGTAACACAAGATTGCGGTTTTATATGTCTAATGTAAACCAAGAATTAATTTTTCATTTATATTCTATTTTTAAACCCTTTGTTAGAACAGCCCCCAAAGAAGTTACCAGAAAACAAAACGAACTTACTGGGAAAATTCATACAGATATACGGTTTTCTACCTTAAAATATCCTATGTTTAACTGGGTAATTGACGACTTTTATGTTAAAGATTTACAAAATAACATAAAAATTGTACCCTTAAATGCCCATGAAAAACTAACACCCGTTGGTTTAGCTTTTCTTATTATGGATGATGCTTCGTTTAACATAACAAAAGGCCATTTAGTCATTTGTACAGATTCTTACTCAAAAGAAGATGTTTCCAAAAAACACCTTCACGGTGGTTTTGGGCCCTACGGGCTACGCTTAATTGATATTTTTAATTCTAAATTTGGATTATCTTGTGGATTGATTAACCATGGAATTACAAAAGGCGGAAATATCTCTTATCGAATCCGAATTAACAAATCCTCAATGCCCTCTTTAATTAACTTAGTTAAACCCCACATCATACCCTCAATGCCCGCGCGCGTTAGTTGCTGGTGGGACTTGTCCCACCAACCAACGTGAGCAATCGCAACCGTTTGCGATTGCTAGTGCGCGGCATAATATCGATATTTAGCCGCCGGCTGAAAATGACGAACGGTCGTCATTTTCTACGAGGGAATCTTTATGGGAGGTAGCCTGGACCATGAGACTCATGGTCAAGGCTACCTCATCTGAGGATTCCCTCTAACGCCGGCGGGGGTCTTTAATGTTCAAAGGGCATATTTTGCATAGTTTTGTGGGCAGTAATTCCTTTCGGAGATGGTTTAGTACTCTTCGATTTCTCTTTAGGAATCTTGTATACATTAGCTCTATCCTCTCTAGGAATCTATGGAGTATTATTTGCGGGATGGTCTGCTAATTCTAAATACGCCTTTTTAGGTTCTTTAAGATCAACTGCGGCTATGATAAGTTACGAGTTAGTACTTAGTTCAGCGGTAGTAATTGTAATTTTAATCACAGGTTCGTTCAACATTACAAAAATCATTGAGAGCCAACAAGCTGTTTGGAGTGTTATACCCCTACTAACAATATTTTTATTCTATTTCATATCAGTATTGGCAGAAACATCAAGAACTCCATTTGATCTTCAGGAGGCTGCATTACTAAGAGTATAACCACAATTTGGCTCTAAGGATTCGGTCTCCTTAAAGACCGCTATATGCTGGAAAATTCTACCGGTTGAACACATAGCCGTTCTTTCTGTATGTTTAGTAGAACAATCAGCAGGAAACACTAAACTTCCCGCTAGTTCCCTGTAGACCCCCAATAATTGCAATGTCGCCATTGACCCCCCAAACTGATGCAGCTATGCTGCATTGTTTGGGGGGGTAACCTTATTGGGGGGCGGATGCCCCTCAAACAATGCAGCGGACCCTCCCACCTGGGATTGGGTCCGCTGCACATGTTTGGGGGGCACTAGCATTTTATGAGCTGACGACAGGGTTCCCGCTTGGGGCAAGTTTGGTATCCTCAGAGAATAGACGTGGTCAATGGAATTCTTAAACTATACCCCGCTAATCGATACCCCTGCCAAGACGTGCGCTAAAGCGCAGTTCTCTAGGCAGGGTGTAGATTTGCCTTCGCAAATCATCGATTATTGGAGCCCTCCGCGCTTAGGCCGCCCTGCGGGCGATCAAAGAGCGCGGAGGGTTTTAGTTTAATGTTTAGTTTTCCATTAAGATATATTCCTTTTTAATCTAGGTAAATAGAATAAATTAAATTTAAAGGCTAACTAGCAAGTCTATAACTCTAAACCCCAGATCACATAGCTTCTCGAATGGGCCTATGAAGGTTTGCCCCCGTTCGGCAACTAGATCAGTGCTGAAATTTGAACTAGTTGCAAAATTTTTTAAAAGAGATTCTAGTTGAAAATTTAATTTTATATGCAAAATGGAATTTACAGGGTCCCACTCCCCCTCTCTTGGCTACGATTGTTAGCCTCGGGGTCTGGGCAGCCGCGTAACGCGCTGCAACTATGAAGAAATCCGCGCGCGTTAGTTGCTGGTGGGACTTGTCCCACCAACCAACGTGAGCAATCGCAACCGTTTGCGATTGCTAGTGCGCGGCATAATATCGATATTTAGCCGCCGGCTGAAAATGACGAACGGTCGTCATTTTCTACGAGGGAATCTTTAGGATTCCCTCTAACGCCGGCGGGCCAAGTCTTGTGACAAGATAAATCCTTTGCCATTTGAACTGGTGGGGCGTATTTAGATTTAGAGACTATTACAATATCTACCAATAAAAATGTTATCAAATTTGACCCGAGCACGCCTGCGAACGCCCTGGCTTAAGCCAAGGCGGCCCTGGCGTGCGCGCGGCGTCTGATTCCGAGGTACCCTGGAACTGAAAGTTCCAGGGTACCTCGCAATACCTCGCCGCGAACGCGGCCTCGATAACCAAACCCCTCGGGTCTACGCGTATCGGCTGAAATCTTGGGTTACACCTAAGATTTTAGCCGATAAGCGGGGGTTTGATTAATTTCTTATTTCCTCTTAGAGGATATCTATTTTCAATTTTACTTTGTGTGTTTTTAATTACAGTTATATTTACTATGTTAATTGAATTTGAAGAGATACTTAACTTTATCCTTCCAAATAATATGGTATCTAGCTTAATCTCTGCATTAGTGCCTTTAAAGGTATATTCTGATTTAAATGATCCTAAAGATGTTCGTGCAGATCTTAAAAAAGTTGGCGGTGTTTATGGTTTAGTCAACACTAAAGATGGAAAACAATACATAGGGTCCAGCAAAGATATGTATGAAAGATTCACAGATCCCGCGCGCGTTAGTTGCTGGTGGGACTTGTCCCACCAACCAACGTGAGCAATCGCAACCGTTTGCGATTGCTAGTGCGCGGCATAATATCGATATTTAGCCGCCGGCTGAAAATGACGAACGGTCGTCATTTTCTACGAGGGAATCTTTAGGATTCCCTCTAACGCCGGCGGAGGGTATCACAACAAATGCCAGATTACAGCGAAGTATGAAAAAACATGGTATAAATAATTTTATTTTTGTAGTTTATTATTATCACGAAGATCCTTTAACTCAAGCTTCGGATCCGTCTGTGTACGGCTTAAGCCGCACACATACGTCTCCTCTACAAGCGTGAAGTTGTTGCACGTACGTGCAACAATTTCAGCTAGAGTCGCTGTAGTTTTAACTGACCCGTGCCCGCCTACGATCGCAGCTGCGGCCCTGGCGTGCGCGGGCGTCTGATTCCGAGGTACCCTGGAACTGAAAGTTCCAGGGTACCTCGCAATACCTCGCGGCCAGAGGGGCCGCCTCGCGCACAACCCACGGCACGGGTAAGCCTGCCCCCTCCGCGCTCTTTGATCGCCAGCAGGGCGGCCTAAGCGCGGAGGGCTCCACTAATCGATGATTTGCGAAGGCAAATCTACACCCTGCCTAGAGAACTGCGCTTTAGCGCACGTCTTGGCAGGGGTATCGATTAGCGGGGTAGGGTTTGGTGGTGGATGGGCCCGAGCGGAGCGACGGTCCTCACCACCACGGGGGGTGATATTGAAACAGAGGTTATTAAAAGCTTTCCTTTCGAAGAATTATTTAATTTCAAACAGGAAGCTAAATCTATGCTAGGCCCGCGCGCGTTAGTTGCTGGTGGGACTTGTCCCACCAACCAACGTGAGCAATCGCAACCGTTTGCGATTGCTAGTGCGCGGCATAATATCGATATTTAGCCGCCGGCTGAAAATGACGAACGGTCGTCATTTTCTACGAGGGAATCTTTATGGGAGGTAGCCTGGACCATGAGACTCATGGTCAAGGCTACCTCATCTGAGGATTCCCTCTAACGCCGGCGGACACACGGCTGAGGCAATATCTAAAATGAAAGCTAGATTTGTAGATAAAACCAACCACCCGATGTTTGGGAAAAATCATACCCCCGCTTAGGGTCAACCAGCATTGTATTTATATATAAATACATGCTGTTGACCCGTGGGTATGGTTATCGAGGCCGCGTTCGCGGCGAGGTATTGCGAGGTACCCTGGAACTTTAAGTTCCAGGGTACCTCGGAATCAGACGCCGCGCGCACGCCAGGGCCGCCTTGGCTTACATTGACCTTAAGGTCAATATGAGCCAAGCTTGCTTGGCTTAAGCCAAGGCGTTCGCAGGCGTGCACGGGTCATACACTAGAATCAATTAAGTTAATCAGGTCCAGCAAGATTTTATAAATCTTGCATGGAAGCAAACCTGGCGAGTTAAATCCTATGTTCACCCATACCTCTGAAACTAGAAATAAAATTTCTGATGTAATGAGTAAAAATCCCTTAGGAATATACGACATGGAAAATAATTTGATTAAAACATTCAAACCCCCGCTTAGGGTCATCCAGCATTGTATTTATATATAAATACATGCTGTTGACCCGAGGGGTTTGGTTATCGAGGCCGCGTTCGCGGCGAGGTATTGCGAGGTACCCTGGAACTTTAAGTTCCAGGGTACCTAGGAATCAGACGCCGCGCGCACGCCAGGGCCGACTTGGCTTGATTATTGACCTTAAGGTCAATATGAGCCAAGGCGTTCGCAGGCGTGCACGGGTCAAAAATCAAATAGAGCTAGCTGCTGAATTTGGTGTTAATAAGACCACAGTTTCCCGAAAAGTTAGATCAGGTAAAATTTTTAACGGTAAATATTACCCGTGCACGCCTGCGAACGCCTTGGCTTGCCAAGGCGGCCCTGGCGTGCGCGCGGCTCGCCGCGAACGCGGCCTCGTTAACAATGCCCACGGGTCGTTGACCCTCCGCTTTAGCGGCTGAAATCTTGGGTTACACCTAAGATTTTAGCCGATAGAGCGGGGGCCCGCGCGCGTTAGTTGCTGGTGGGACTTGTCCCACCAACCAACGTGAGCAATCGCAACCGTTTGCGATTGCTAGTGCGCGGCATAATATCGATATTTAGCCGCCGGCTGAAAATGACGAACGGTCGTCATTTTCTACGAGGGAATCTTTAGGATTCCCTCTAACGCCGGCGGAAAATTAGATAAATAATTCGTTTTAGCTGACTTTAAATTTTAATTTATTCGGGGAAACTCACCTTACTTTGGTGAGTTTTTCTAAGTTACCCTCTCAAATTTCTCTTCTTTACGGAATCCGAGCTTGTGGCTGGATTCTTTACAGAACACTCTAGTGTGCCTTTTGTTTTCTTTTTCTTAGCAGAGTATAGCTCAATAGTGTTATTCTCATGTATAACAGCTATATTGTTTTTTGGAGGCTACTTGCTACCTGAAATTTTTGTTAACGATACGGTTGTAAACCTGCAATCAGTAGTGTTAGCTATAAAAACTAGTTTAGTATGTTTCCTATTCGTGTGGTTTAGAGCCACTCTGCCTAGATTGAGATATGATCAACTAATGATTTTCTGCTGGACTGGTTTACTACCTGTAGCAATCGCCTTAATCGCATTAGTGCCAGGCTTATTGATTGCATTTGATATATCACCTAACTAATAATCCCCTCCCTGAACAGAATCTGTGAGTAAGGCGCAACTGTCCGCAGGTTTGAATATTTATTATATCTAATATGACCCGTGCACGCCTGCGAACGCCTTGGCTTAAGCCAAGGCGGCCCTGGCGTGCGCGCGGCTCGCCGCGAACGCGGCCTCGTTAACAATGCCCACGGGTCGTTGACCCTCCGCTTTATTACCCCTGCCAAGACGTGCGCTAAAGCGCAGTTCTCTAGGCAGGGCGGCTGAAATCTTGGGTTACACCTAAGATTTTAGCCGATAGAGCGGGGGCCCGCGCGCGTTAGTTGCTGGTGGGACTTGTCCCACCAACCAACGTGAGCAATCGCAACCGTTTGCGATTGCTAGTGCGCGGCATAATATCGATATTTAGCCGCCGGCTGAAAATGACGAACGGTCGTCATTTTCTACGAGGGAATCTTTAGGATTCCCTCTAACGCCGGCGGAAATTTTTATAAAAGAAGGAGTTATTAACCCTAACTCTCAAATATTACCATACTCCACTAGATTACCCATTTTAACAGTATATTTAGATGCACGGTAGAATCTGCGAACTCTGCCGTAAATCTTAAAATGGCCTTAGGTTTCGTCTTATGGTGAAGGGCTTCGTTCTTCATTCATACCCCCGCTTAGGGTCAACCAGCATTGTATTTATATATAAATACATGCTGTTGACCCGAGGGGTAATGGTTATCGAGGCCGCGTTCGCGGCGAGGTATTGCGAGGTACCCTGGAACTTTAAGTTCCAGGGTACCTCGGAATCAGACGCCGCGCGCACGCCAGGGCCGACTTGGCTTGATTATTGACCTTAAGGTCAATATGAGCCAAGGCGTTCGCAGGCGTGCACGGGTCAAAATGTAATTTTGAAAGCTTTCGGAGTGCTGGTTCAACCCTGTCGGAGTGTTAGGGAATCCTTAAATTCCCGCTTCCTCCTAGGCCCCAGCAGAGACCTAGGATGAAGCACGCCCCACAAGTGATGACGAACCTACTAAAATTTTGGGCGTAAAATAAGCACAGCTTAATTTTTACCATTAGGGTCACAGCATGCCGCCGGGTCATGGTTTGTAATGCTTAGCCCCAAGGTTATTAACTTTAACAGTTCTTAACCCCTCCCAATGCGCAAAGGGAACCATTTCCCCAAATACACCGCCGGCGTTAGAGGGAATCCTTCCACGCAAGATTTATAAATTTATAAATCTTGCTGGACCGAAAGATTCCCTCGTAGAAAATGACGACCGTTCGTCATTTTCAGCCGGCGGCTAAATATCGATATTATGCCGCGCACTAGCAATCGCAAACGGTTGCGATTGCTCACGTTGGTTGGTGGGACAAGTCCCACCAGCAACTAACGCGCGCGGGCCTTCGCAAATCCGCCAATGGAACATTGGCGGGGTATTTAGAGTTCTCAGCGCTTAGGCCGCCCTTCGGGCGATCAAAGAGCGCTGAGAAGCGCGGTAGTCGTTTTTATGAACCAAAAACGAGGTAATGCCGAACCGGCGGCGTCAATTGTCGACCGTGTCAGGTTAGGAAAATTAAACCCGACCCGTGATTCCTCCCTTTCAGGGAGTAAGTAAGGGTCATCCAGATCTTTAGATCTAGCCGAGGGTTCATTTAACCCCTAATTTGTCATGGGCTGTTGGTCCCTAGAAATTTTGGGGTTTGGGTAGAGTGGTAGAACTTCAAATCCCGCCGGCGTTAGAGGGAATCCTAAAGATTCCCTCGTAGAAAATGACGACCGTTCGTCATTTTCAGCCGGCGGCTAAATATCGATATTATGCCGCGCACTAGCAATCGCAAACGGTTGCGATTGCTCACGTTGGTTGGTGGGACAAGTCCCACCAGCAACTAACGCGCGCGGGCTCCGTTTCTAATCCGGAAGAGAATTATAATTTATCCCATGGGTATAGTCAGTCTACCCTACAGAGATAACTGAACTTTCTGCGATAAGTTAAGTTCTCTAGTGTTTTTAGTCCAAGCCCTGTATGAGTCCGCAGTATTATTCTTGATCGGACTCTTCCCTAGGATTTATGAGGGCTTCCTCTCCCTATGGACGAGCTTGCCCTTAGAAACCCCAAATACAAAGGAGGTAGGTAAAATATAAAAGAGACATTATTTTTTATATATGTTAATCAAATTTAACCCTACCCTATCTCGTGTCAACTATGTTGACCGAGATAGAGGCCAGACTAATTTTTCTAAGTTTTTCGTCTCGTGTCAACTTTGTTGTAAACGTGGACCTCCTGTATTGGCTGTCGGACATCATAGATACGGTATGGCCCATGTAAGTTTAAGGGCGCCGAGTCACAGGTTCCGGCGTTATAAAAATGATTTTATTAACCCTTTTATTAATCTATTTTTGTTATGGGCAGCCGCATAGCGCGCTGCCTCAGCCGCATAGCGCGCTGCAAAACTGATTTCATTTAATATATATTTTACAGTTTTTGTTATAAAACCGTAATTATCCGATTTTTCTCCTGCCGTAGACCCCCAACCCCAAACAATGCAGCATAGCTGCATCAGTTTGGGGGGTCAATAGTTAACCTCCGCGCGCGTTAGTTGCTGGTGGGACTTGTCCCACCAACCAACGTGAGCAATCGCAACCGTTTGCGATTGCTAGTGCGCGGCATAATATCGATATTTAGCCGCCGGCTGAAAATGACGAACGGTCGTCATTTTCTACGAGGGAATCTTTAGGATTCCCTCTAACGCCGGCGGGATAATGTAATTGACAATTTCAACCCTGATAGAAAATTTGCCATGCAACTACAGTTTAAGGTAAATACCCTAGCGGGTGTCTGATTCCGAGGTACCCTGGAACTTAAAGTTCCAGGGTACCTCGCAATACCTCGCCACGAACGCGGCCTAACCGGGCCTGGGACCCATGGCCTTCGGCGAAGCCCATGTACAATCAACCCTAACCTCAAAACTAACCCTCGAGCCGGCCGCGCTGGGGACGGTAAGCGGGTTAGTCTTTGACTAACCCCTGCCGGACATCTGCGATGACCGAGTTTTCACCGGCCGGTCAACTATGTTGACACGAGACGGTGAAAAATAGGTAATGCGCCCGAAAGGTGACCCGTGCACGCCTGCGAACGCCTTGGCTTAAGCCAAGGCGGCCCTGGCGTACGCGGGCGTCTGATTCCGAGGTACCCTGGAACTTAAAGTTCCAGGGTACCTCGCAATACCTCGCCGCGAACGCGGCCTCGATAACCACACCCACGGGTCGTCGACCCTCCGCTTTATTACCCCTGCCAAGACGTGCGCTAAAGCGCAGTTCTCTAGGCAGGGCGGCTGAAATCTTGGGTTACACCTAAGATTTTAGCCGATAGAGCGGGGGTGTGATTTATCCATTCGGGCGGTCCCAGCGCGACGGTTTAGTTTTCCTTTAAGAGAAGAGTATACGGGTCGGGAGCGACCAACCCCGAATGGTCCCTCTTTGGCCAGAGTGACCCCAGGGGGACGTCACAGACGTGGTTGGATTCAGCGCGACTTATCTTACCGCCTGGAGATCAAGGCGGGGCGGGGATGGGCAGCACTAAGTGCTGTCCTTACCAAAATCGGCGTTAGAAAATCCAAGTAGTAACTCAAAACGAGTATGCTGAAACTGGTAGCCAGGTGAATCTTAGGAATTCATGATCATTTGATTGTAAGAGTTCAAATCTCTTTACTCGTATTTCGGAAGGAACTACATTTTATGTACACCCCTGCGACCCCTAGATCCGCACCCCGCCGGCGTTAGAGGGAATCCTAAAGATTCCCTCGTAGAAAATGACGACCGTTCGTCATTTTCAGCCGGCGGCTAAATATCGATATTATGCCGCGCACTAGCAATCGCAAACGGTTGCGATTGCTCACGTTGGTTGGTGGGACAAGTCCCACCAGCAACTAACGCGCGCGGGGAGCGGGCCGGGGGCTCGCAGGGGCTCCTCCATGCATTACCTGTTTTTTACCGTCTCGTGTCAACATAGTTGACCGGCCGGTAAAACCGGACATCTGCGATGACCGAGCAGGTAATGCCCCCCAGGAAAAATAGGGGTTATAAAACCCTCTAACACCTGGTTTTCCCTGCTGTGTCAGCACTAAGTTCAATCAAAAAAAAAAACAAACGGGGTCCCCTCATATTCCGCCGCGGGTGGTTTTGTCGACATTACCTCGTTTTTGTTTTATAAGAACGACCTCCCCGGTGGGGCGCGTAGTTAGGAAATTGTACCGCGCAAAGGGGACCATTTCCCCAAATACACCGCCGGCGTTAGAGGGAATCCTTCCACGCAAGATTTATAAATTTATAAATCTTGCTGGACCGAAAGATTCCCTCGTAGAAAATGACGACCGTTCGTCATTTTCAGCCGGCGGCTAAATATCGATATTATGCCGCGCACTAGCAATCGCAAACGGTTGCGATTGCTCACGTTGGTTGGTGGGACAAGTCCCACCAGCAACTAACGCGCGCGGGCCTTCGCAAATCCGCCAATGGAACATTGGCGGGGTATTTAGAGTTCTCAGCGCTTAGGCCGCCCTTCGGGCGATCAAAGAGCGCTGAGAAGCGCGGTAGCTTTAGGTTTGACAAACCCCGATTGTTTAAGCCCCCGGTCACTACTGACCCCCAAACATGTGCAGCTACGCTGCATTGTTTGGTGGGCAGCAACCCCCCGATATTGTAATGCCCGCCGGCGTTAGAGGGAATCCTAAAGATTCCCTCGTAGAAAATGACGACCGTTCGTCATTTTCAGCCGGCGGCTAAATATCGATATTATGCCGCGCACTAGCAATCGCAAACGGTTGCGATTGCTCACGTTGGTTGGTGGGACAAGTCCCACCAGCAACTAACGCGCGCGGCAATGTCGGGGGTCACCCCCCAATGATTGCAATCATTGGGGGTCTCCGGTCATGACCCTCCGTGTGCGGGGACTCTGCCGCCCGTGTCGGCCTTACCCTATCTCGTGTCAACTATGTTGACCGAGATAGAGACCAGATTAGATTAATTTACTACTGCAGCTGCCTCGTAGGGCACCGAAGAGGGCTAGGGTATTGGCGGCCGTGTCAATTTCATTGACCGGGCGCCAATACTTGGACGCGTTACGCACAGGAGCGCTGCATTAGATCTGGCATCTTTAGCTTAATTGGTATAGCAACTGCCTTCGAAGCAGTCTGGTATTGGTTCAAATCCAATAAGATGTTTATCGGCTTTATGACATCTGTTAGGTAAATTTAATTTTAAGGTCTTAAAATGAAAATTTGGGCATCTACGAAGCAGGACGCCTAATAATTTTTCTCCTCTGGATGGAGGGAGGGCCTCCCAACTGCGGTCCTTAAGGAAAAATAGGGGATCTATAGATCCCAACCGTGAGGCTATGCACTCCAAACTAAAGTATGTTCTAGATATACTAAAATTAATAAAAGAAGATACTTCCCCCTAAAATTTAAAAATTTGGAGCATGAATTTTCATGAGTATAGTTAAGTTGGTATAACTTCTAGCTTCCACCTAGATATGATCAGTTCGAGTCTGATTACTCATAACTCCTTCGCGCCAAAGGGTGCTTTACTCTCCGCGCGCGTTAGTTGCTGGTGGGACTTGTCCCACCAACCAACGTGAGCAATCGCAACCGTTTGCGATTGCTAGTGCGCGGCATAATATCGATATTTAGCCGCCGGCTGAAAATGACGAACGGTCGTCATTTTCTACGAGGGAATCTTTATGGGAGGTAGCCTGGACCATGAGACTCATGGTCAAGGCTACCTCATCTGAGGATTCCCTCTAACGCCGGCGGAGGCCTAACCCTGTCGTCAGCTACTGAATGGCGACATTGCAATTGACCCCCAATGCCTTACAGCATGTTGGGGGGCAATTACCCAGGCATCCGCATTGGGAGGCCATTGCCTTGTTGGGGGTCTAAAGGGTCTAAGTTCTACTGATGCGCCGCATCCGCAGCCCATCTCTGTGTTAACTAGTTAGGTTTAACATTTCGTGAGAAATGCACCTAATTTGTTTGCGGAGGATTCTCCTATTAATAAAGGAGATCTCCATCACACGCAGAGGACTTGGAAACCCAAATTGGGACTTATACAACCAACATTGTTAGATAAGTTCCAACTCATTCACTCTCAAAAGCGTTTAGTCTTAGAGAATGAAGAGGAAACATGAAGTCATAAGATCGATAAATAAAAACCAAACCATGCTAAACACAAAACAAACTTATCTTTTTATTAAAGTAATAACCTTCGCATTATTAATCTATGTTGTTTATACTCAGTCAATTGACCCCCCAAACATGTGCAGCTACGCTGCATTGTTTGGGGGGGCAATTGCCCCCCAACATGCTGTAAGGCATTGGGGGTCAATTGTTAGCGAATTACACTTTTATACTGGCCTAGTATTTTGCTCCAATTCGATAGCGCCCATTAAACCCACACGGCTAAGTAATGAACCTCAATTTAATTTTTCAAAAGAGTTAAAAGAAATAATCATTGGTCTTATTCTAGGGGATCTTAATGTTCAGAAAGATAAACGAGCTATTAATGGTAATGCTTGTTTGAGATTTCTCCAAAGTACTCCGCGCGCGTTAGTTGCTGGTGGGACTTGTCCCACCAACCAACGTGAGCAATCGCAACCGTTTGCGATTGCTAGTGCGCGGCATAATATCGATATTTAGCCGCCGGCTGAAAATGACGAACGGTCGTCATTTTCTACGAGGGAATCTTTAGGATTCCCTCTAACGCCGGCGGGAGTATTTAGAGTACCTTTATACAAAATTCCAAGATTATTGTTCTGTAGCTCCTAAAATCTTAACACCCCGACCTGATAAAAGAACGGGTAAAGTTTATCCTACTATAAGATTTCAAACTCATGCACTACCTTGCTGTAATGAATTCTTTGATTTATTCTATCCGGAGGGGAAAAAAATAATTCCTGCAAACATTGGGGATCTTTTAACTCCTCTGGGATTAGCTTTTTGGTTATGTGAGGACGGAACTTTCGAAAAATCAAGTCAAAGAGTGATTCTTTGTACAGAATCATTTGCAATTGACGAAGTAGAGGCCCGCGCGCGTTAGTTGCTGGTGGGACTTGTCCCACCAACCAACGTGAGCAATCGCAACCGTTTGCGATTGCTAGTGCGCGGCATAATATCGATATTTAGCCGCCGGCTGAAAATGACGAACGGTCGTCATTTTCTACGAGGGAATCTTTAGGATTCCCTCTAACGCCGGCGGGCCTTTAATTCCCCTAAATAACCTTTAGATTTGCCTTCGCAAATCACCCCGCGGCAGTCCCCTGTCGTCTACTGACCCCCAAACATGTGCAGCTACGCTGCATTGTTTGGGGGGCAGTAGTAAAACTGGGGGGCCCGTCCAAGTATTGGCGCCCGGTCAATGAAATTGACACGGCCGCCAATACCCTTGCCAGGTTAAACTTGTTATTCTATTAATACTCCAATCCCCTTACCTTGCGCCCACAATACTAGTTCTTGGAGTTCTTGGCATCTATCGGAAGTGCCTTAAATTCTAGAGGATACTAGTAGGTTGTAATCTTTGAGCCAGCCAAAACGTAGATATCATCAGTTCGAGTCTGATTACTCATATCAAACAATCATACCCCCGCTTAGGGTCAACCAGCATTGTATTTATATATAAATACATGCTGTTGACCCGAGGGGTAATGGATATCGAGGCCGCGTTCGCGGCGAGGTATTGCGAGGTACCCTGGAACTTTAAGTTCCAGGGTACCTCGGAATCAGACGCCGCGCGCACGCCAGGGCCGCCTTGGCTTAAGCCAAGGCGTTCGCAGGCGTGCACGGGTCATAAGCAAATAGCCACATCTTTGATGTGGCTTATCTAGGGACCCCTGAATTGAGTGATGACATTTTTGTAAAAAATAAACAGTCAATTTGAAAAATTGAAATGTACATAAAATTAAATTACTGGGTCCCTTTAGAAGTATATCTTCAACAGGGATTCCCCTAATTTGTCATGTTTTAATCTGGGTGGAGACTATTTCCATCTGGAAGACGAAAAGAAAAATACAGGGACCCTTGTATTCCAAAATAAAATAATCTATCATAACCATATAAAGTATGTACCCTGCTCTATTAGTGGTATCCGCCCTGTTGAGCGCGTAGGGTCTACTCTAAATACCCCGCCAATGTTCCATTGGCGGATTTGCGAAGGCCCGCGCGCGTTAGTTGCTGGTGGGACTTGTCCCACCAACCAACGTGAGCAATCGCAACCGTTTGCGATTGCTAGTGCGCGGCATAATATCGATATTTAGCCGCCGGCTGAAAATGACGAACGGTCGTCATTTTCTACGAGGGAATCTTTCGGTCCAGCAAGATTTATAAATTTATAAATCTTGCGTGGAAGGATTCCCTCTAACGCCGGCGGTGTATTTGGGGTGAATATTCTTGAAGTCCCGCGCGCGTTAGTTGCTGGTGGGACTTGTCCCACCAACCAACGTGAGCAATCGCAACCGTTTGCGATTGCTAGTGCGCGGCATAATATCGATATTTAGCCGCCGGCTGAAAATGACGAACGGTCGTCATTTTCTACGAGGGAATCTTTAGGATTCCCTCTAACGCCGGCGGGACTTCGTAATTTACCAGAAGGGAAAACGTAAGTAAAATAATGTGTATTGGGGTTAGAAAAGGATATCGTATCATACCCCTGCCGGCCTTACCCTATCTCGTGTCAACTATGTTGACCGAGATAGAAACCAGATTAGATCGCACCATCTTACTATGGATCGGCCGGGCTCGGCAGAGGCTTCAACTAGCTAGGGCCGAGTAAAGCAAAGCTTTACCCTACCCTAGCCCTCTTCGGACTCCACAGGATCCCTACTGACCCCCAAACATGTGCAGCTACGCTGCATTGTTTGGTGGGCAGCTAGTTGGGGTTATAATGCCCCCGCTCTATCGGCTAAAATCTTAGGTGTAACCCAAGATTTCAGCCGCTAAAGCGGAGGGTCAACGACCCGTGGGCATTGTTAACGAGGCCGCGTTCGCGGCGAGCCGCGCGCACGCCAGGGCCGCCTTGGCAAGCCAAGGCGTTCGCAGGCGTGCACGGGTAATAAAAAGACCGTAAAATGGGATGAATTGTCAACCTTCCGCGCGCGTTAGTTGCTGGTGGGACTTGTCCCACCAACCAACGTGAGCAATCGCAACCGTTTGCGATTGCTAGTGCGCGGCATAATATCGATATTTAGCCGCCGGCTGAAAATGACGAACGGTCGTCATTTTCTACGAGGGAATCTTTAGGATTCCCTCTAACGCCGGCGGGAAGTCAATCTTCTAATTAAGGTTTTAAATGAGTGGAATTTAACCCTCGAGAATCGATGTAGATTTGCCTTCGCAAATCATCGATTCTCGGCGAGACGGCCGCGCTGGGTGCGCCCGAAAGGTGACCCGTGCACGCCTGCGAACGCCTTGGCTTAAGCCAAGGCGGCCCTGGCGTACGCGGGCGTCTGATTCCGAGGTACCCTGGAACTTAAAGTTCCAGGGTACCTCGCAATACCTCGCCGCGAACGCGGCCTCGATAACCACACCCACGGGTCGTCGACCCTCCGCTTTATTACCCCTGCCAAGACGTGCGCTAAAGCGCAGTTCTCTAGGCAGGGCGGCTGAAATCTTGGGTTACACCTAAGATTTTAGCCGATAGAGCGGGGGTGATTTATCCATTCGGGCGCACCCAGCGCGACGGAATGTTACGCAAATAAACAAAACCCCGCTAATCGATACCCCTGCCAAGACGTGCGCTAAAGCGCAGTTCTCTAGGCAGGGTGTAGATTTGCCTTCGCAAATCATCGATTAGTGGAGCCCTCCGCGCTTAGGCCGCCCTGCGGGCGATCAAAGAGCGCGGAGGGAATTGGTTATATAATTGTAATACCGTCTTATTCAATTTCTGTCTTACAAGAATTGTTAGCCAATGTGATGCCTCCAATGATGAAACACAACCCCGCTAATCGATACCCCTGCCAAGACGTGCGCTAAAGCGCAGTTCTCTAGGCAGGGTGTAGATTTGCCTTCGCAAATCATCGATTAGTGGAGCCCTCCGCGCTTAGGCCGCCCTGCGGGCGATCAAAGAGCGCGGAGGGAATTGGGTTATAAGAAACCCCTCCAGTGATGAAACACAACCCCGCTAATCGATACCCCTGCCAAGACGTGCGCTAAAGCGCAGTTCTCTAGGCAGGGTGTAGATTTGCCTTCGCAAATCATCGATTAGTGGAGCCCTCCGCGCTTAGGCCGCCCTGCGGGCGATCAAAGAGCGCGGAGGGAATTGGGTTATAAGTAACCCCTCTGATCTTTATAAAAATAAACGAATAACGAGTTTAAATCCCAGTTTAATGTTTAGACAAGGCATTGTACATGATAATTAGACGGAGGTTTTTTGCAAATCTAGTCAAAGAGTTACAATAGACCCCCAATGCGTTGCAGCGTATTGGGGGGCTATTGCCCCCCCAAACAATGCAGCGTAGCTGCATTTGTTTGGGGGTCAATAGCAACACATTCTCCGCGCGCGTTAGTTGCTGGTGGGACTTGTCCCACCAACCAACGTGAGCAATCGCAACCGTTTGCGATTGCTAGTGCGCGGCATAATATCGATATTTAGCCGCCGGCTGAAAATGACGAACGGTCGTCATTTTCTACGAGGGAATCTTTAGGATTCCCTCTAACGCCGGCGGGCTGAAGTTGAGCTTCTAATTAATGTTTTAGAGAACAAATTCGGTTTAAAATGTACTCTTGCCAAACAAGATGCTGGTTTTAGAATTCGAATTTCAGCTAAATCACTAACTGATCTTCTGCGCAGCCGCATAGCGCGCTGCAACAAGGATTATCTCCGCACATGCCCCCTATGATGTTGTATAAAATAGTTTTATAATGCACTGGGGTTTTTCATAAAAAAAACTATATGCCGACCCCTTCGGAAATTTACGGGGTTGTAGACAACCTTTAATATTTCGAGTTCCCCCTCGAAGGAAAATTTTATTAGGTACCATCTCATAGAGGTGGATAATAAAAAATTTGCTCTCTTCCCCTTCAGGGAATAGTACAAATGTCAAAATCTTAAACAAAATTTATCTGCAGAGTTAAGTTTACAGAATGGTTCTGTAGTCAGACTGCAAATTTGATAAAGTTAGGGTTCAATTCCCTCTTGACTCTAATCACCGGAATCTAATCACCCCGCCGCTTTAAGGCGGCGGCCGCGAGCTACGCTCGCGGGATTCAGTGCCCTTAATTTTACATGGGCTATGAGTCCATAGCCCGCGGCAGTACCCTGTCGAGGTTTTTTGAGGTTTTGGTTTTACCCGGCCGGTCAACTATGTTGACACGAGACGGTAAAACACCCTCGAGAATCGATGTAGATTTGCCTTCGCAAATCATCGATTCTCGGCGAGTCGGCCGCGCTGGGGACGCCCGAAAGGTGACCCGTGCACGCCTGCGAACGCCTTGGCTTAAGCCAAGGCGGCCCTGGCGTACGCGGGCGTCTGATTCCGAGGTACCCTGGAACTTAAAGTTCCAGGGTACCTCGCAATACCTCGCCGCGAACGCGGCCTCGATAACCACACCCACGGGTCGTCGACCCTCCGCTTTATTACCCCTGCCAAGACGTGCGCTAAAGCGCAGTTCTCTAGGCAGGGCGGCTGAAATCTTGGGTTACACCTAAGATTTTAGCCGATAGAGCGGGGGTGTGATTTATCCATTCGGGTGGTCCCAGCGCGACGAGTAGTAAAACAGTACCGGCCGGTCAACTATGTTGACACGAGACGGTAAAACAGTGTTTTGCGGGCAGCCGCATAGCGCGCTGCAAGCATGACTGGATGCCACGGATCCGCCGATTACGATCGTGCTAGCACGATCCTCCATCGGCGGAGGGTTATGTTTCCGCGCGCGTTAGTTGCTGGTGGGACTTGTCCCACCAACCAACGTGAGCAATCGCAACCGTTTGCGATTGCTAGTGCGCGGCATAATATCGATATTTAGCCGCCGGCTGAAAATGACGAACGGTCGTCATTTTCTACGAGGGAATCTTTAGGATTCCCTCTAACGCCGGCGGGACCCGAGCACGCCTGCGAACGCCCTGGCTTAAGCCAAGGCGGCCCTGGCGTGCGCGCGGCGTCTGATTCCGAGGTACCCTGGAACTTTAAGTTCCAGGGTACCTCGGAATCAGACGCCGCGCGCACGCCAGGGCCGCCTTGGCTTAAGCCAGGGCGTTCGCAGGCGTGCTCGGGTCCCGCCGGCGTTAGAGGGAATCCTAAAGATTCCCTCGTAGAAAATGACGACCGTTCGTCATTTTCAGCCGGCGGCTAAATATCGATATTATGCCGCGCACTAGCAATCGCAAACGGTTGCGATTGCTCACGTTGGTTGGTGGGACAAGTCCCACCAGCAACTAACGCGCGCGGAAACATAACCCTCCGCCGATGGAGGATCGTGCTAGCACGATCGTAATCGGCGGATCCGTGGCATCCAGTCATGCTTGCAGCGCGCTATGCGGCTGCCCGCAAAACACTGTTTTACCGTCTCGTGTCAACATAGTTGACCGGCCGGTACTGTTTTACTACTCGTCGCGCTGGGACCACCCGAATGGATAAATCACACCCCCGCTCTATCGGCTAAAATCTTAGGTGTAACCCAAGATTTCAGCCGCCCTGCCTAGAGAACTGCGCTTTAGCGCACGTCTTGGCAGGGGTAATAAAGCGGAGGGTCGACGACCCGTGGGTGTGGTTATCGAGGCCGCGTTCGCGGCGAGGTATTGCGAGGTACCCTGGAACTTTAAGTTCCAGGGTACCTCGGAATCAGACGCCCGCGTACGCCAGGGCCGCCTTGGCTTAAGCCAAGGCGTTCGCAGGCGTGCACGGGTCACCTTTCGGGCGTCCCCAGCGCGGCCGACTCGCCGAGAATCGATGATTTGCGAAGGCAAATCTACATCGATTCTCGAGGGTGTTTTACCGTCTCGTGTCAACATAGTTGACCGGCCGGTAAAACCAAAACCTCAAAAAACCTCGACAGGGTACTGCCGCGGGCTATGGACTCATAGCCCATGTAAAATTAAGGGCACTGAATCCCGCGAGCGTAGCTCGCGGCCGCCGCCTTAAAGCGGCGGGGTGATTAGATTCCGGTGATTAGAGTCAAGAGGGAATTGAACCCTAACTTTATCAAATTTGCAGTCTGACTACAGAACCATTCTGTAAACTTAACTCTGCAGATAAATTTTGTTTAAGATTTTGACATTTGTACTATTCCCTGAAGGGGAAGAGAGCAAATTTTTTATTATCCACCTCTATGAGATGGTACCTAATAAAATTTTCCTTCGAGGGGGAACTCGAAATATTAAAGGTTGTCTACAACCCCGTAAATTTCCGAAGGGGTCGGCATATAGTTTTTTTTATGAAAAACCCCAGTGCATTATAAAACTATTTTATACAACATCATAGGGGGCATGTGCGGAGATAATCCTTGTTGCAGCGCGCTATGCGGCTGCGCAGAAGATCAGTTAGTGATTTAGCTGAAATTCGAATTCTAAAACCAGCATCTTGTTTGGCAAGAGTACATTTTAAACCGAATTTGTTCTCTAAAACATTAATTAGAAGCTCAACTTCAGCCCGCCGGCGTTAGAGGGAATCCTAAAGATTCCCTCGTAGAAAATGACGACCGTTCGTCATTTTCAGCCGGCGGCTAAATATCGATATTATGCCGCGCACTAGCAATCGCAAACGGTTGCGATTGCTCACGTTGGTTGGTGGGACAAGTCCCACCAGCAACTAACGCGCGCGGAGAATGTGTTGCTATTGACCCCCCAAACAAATGCAGCTACGCTGCATTGTTTGGGGGGGCAATAGCCCCCCAATACGCTGCAACGCATTGGGGGTCTATTGTAACTCTTTGACTAGATTTGCAAAAACCTCCGTCTAATTATCATGTACAATGCCTTGTCTAAACATTAAACTGGGATTTAAACTCGTTATTCGTTTATTTTTATAAAGATCAGAGGGGTTACTTATAACCCAATTCCCTCCGCGCTCTTTGATCGCCCGCAGGGCGGCCTAAGCGCGGAGGGCTCCACTAATCGATGATTTGCGAAGGCAAATCTACACCCTGCCTAGAGAACTGCGCTTTAGCGCACGTCTTGGCAGGGGTATCGATTAGCGGGGTTGTGTTTCATCACTGGAGGGGTTTCTTATAACCCAATTCCCTCCGCGCTCTTTGATCGCCCGCAGGGCGGCCTAAGCGCGGAGGGCTCCACTAATCGATGATTTGCGAAGGCAAATCTACACCCTGCCTAGAGAACTGCGCTTTAGCGCACGTCTTGGCAGGGGTATCGATTAGCGGGGTTGTGTTTCATCATTGGAGGCATCACATTGGCTAACAATTCTTGTAAGACAGAAATTGAATAAGACGGTATTACAATTATATAACCAATTCCCTCCGCGCTCTTTGATCGCCCGCAGGGCGGCCTAAGCGCGGAGGGCTCCACTAATCGATGATTTGCGAAGGCAAATCTACACCCTGCCTAGAGAACTGCGCTTTAGCGCACGTCTTGGCAGGGGTATCGATTAGCGGGGTTTTGTTTATTTGCGTAACATTCCGTCGCGCTGGGTGCGCCCGAATGGATAAATCACACCCCCGCTCTATCGGCTAAAATCTTAGGTGTAACCCAAGATTTCAGCCGCCCTGCCTAGAGAACTGCGCTTTAGCGCACGTCTTGGCAGGGGTAATAAAGCGGAGGGTCGACGACCCGTGGGTGTGGTTATCGAGGCCGCGTTCGCGGCGAGGTATTGCGAGGTACCCTGGAACTTTAAGTTCCAGGGTACCTCGGAATCAGACGCCCGCGTACGCCAGGGCCGCCTTGGCTTAAGCCAAGGCGTTCGCAGGCGTGCACGGGTCACCTTTCGGGCGCACCCAGCGCGGCCGTCTCGCCGAGAATCGATGATTTGCGAAGGCAAATCTACATCGATTCTCGAGGGTTAAATTCCACTCATTTAAAACCTTAATTAGAAGATTGACTTCCCGCCGGCGTTAGAGGGAATCCTAAAGATTCCCTCGTAGAAAATGACGACCGTTCGTCATTTTCAGCCGGCGGCTAAATATCGATATTATGCCGCGCACTAGCAATCGCAAACGGTTGCGATTGCTCACGTTGGTTGGTGGGACAAGTCCCACCAGCAACTAACGCGCGCGGAAGGTTGACAATTCATCCCATTTTACGGTCTTTTTATTACCCGTGCACGCCTGCGAACGCCTTGGCTTGCCAAGGCGGCCCTGGCGTGCGCGCGGCTCGCCGCGAACGCGGCCTCGTTAACAATGCCCACGGGTCGTTGACCCTCCGCTTTAGCGGCTGAAATCTTGGGTTACACCTAAGATTTTAGCCGATAGAGCGGGGGCATTATAACCCCAACTAGCTGCCCACCAAACAATGCAGCGTAGCTGCACATGTTTGGGGGTCAGTAGGGATCCTGTGGAGTCCGAAGAGGGCTAGGGTAGGGTAAAGCTTTGCTTTACTCGGCCCTAGCTAGTTGAAGCCTCTGCCGAGCCCCGGCCGATCCATAGTAAGATGGTGCGATCTAATCTGGTTTCTATCTCGGTCAACATAGTTGACACGAGATAGGGTAAGGCCGGCAGGGGTATGATACGATATCCTTTTCTAACCCCAATACACATTATTTTACTTACGTTTTCCCTTCTGGTAAATTACGAAGTCCCGCCGGCGTTAGAGGGAATCCTAAAGATTCCCTCGTAGAAAATGACGACCGTTCGTCATTTTCAGCCGGCGGCTAAATATCGATATTATGCCGCGCACTAGCAATCGCAAACGGTTGCGATTGCTCACGTTGGTTGGTGGGACAAGTCCCACCAGCAACTAACGCGCGCGGGACTTCAAGAATATTCACCCCAAATACACCGCCGGCGTTAGAGGGAATCCTTCCACGCAAGATTTATAAATTTATAAATCTTGCTGGACCGAAAGATTCCCTCGTAGAAAATGACGACCGTTCGTCATTTTCAGCCGGCGGCTAAATATCGATATTATGCCGCGCACTAGCAATCGCAAACGGTTGCGATTGCTCACGTTGGTTGGTGGGACAAGTCCCACCAGCAACTAACGCGCGCGGGCCTTCGCAAATCCGCCAATGGAACATTGGCGGGGTATTTAGAGTAGACCCTACGCGCTCAACAGGGCGGATACCACTAATAGAGCAGGGTACATACTTTATATGGTTATGATAGATTATTTTATTTTGGAATACAAGGGTCCCTGTATTTTTCTTTTCGTCTTCCAGATGGAAATAGTCTCCACCCAGATTAAAACATGACAAATTAGGGGAATCCCTGTTGAAGATATACTTCTAAAGGGACCCAGTAATTTAATTTTATGTACATTTCAATTTTTCAAATTGACTGTTTATTTTTTACAAAAATGTCATCACTCAATTCAGGGGTCCCTAGATAAGCCACATCAAAGATGTGGCTATTTGCTTATGACCCGTGCACGCCTGCGAACGCCTTGGCTTAAGCCAAGGCGGCCCTGGCGTGCGCGCGGCGTCTGATTCCGAGGTACCCTGGAACTTAAAGTTCCAGGGTACCTCGCAATACCTCGCCGCGAACGCGGCCTCGATATCCATTACCCCTCGGGTCAACAGCATGTATTTATATATAAATACAATGCTGGTTGACCCTAAGCGGGGGTATGATTGTTTGATATGAGTAATCAGACTCGAACTGATGATATCTACGTTTTGGCTGGCTCAAAGATTACAACCTACTAGTATCCTCTAGAATTTAAGGCACTTCCGATAGATGCCAAGAACTCCAAGAACTAGTATTGTGGGCGCAAGGTAAGGGGATTGGAGTATTAATAGAATAACAAGTTTAACCTGGCAAGGGTATTGGCGGCCGTGTCAATTTCATTGACCGGGCGCCAATACTTGGACGGGCCCCCCAGTTTTACTACTGCCCCCCAAACAATGCAGCGTAGCTGCACATGTTTGGGGGTCAGTAGACGACAGGGGACTGCCGCGGGGTGATTTGCGAAGGCAAATCTAAAGGTTATTTAGGGGAATTAAAGGCCCGCCGGCGTTAGAGGGAATCCTAAAGATTCCCTCGTAGAAAATGACGACCGTTCGTCATTTTCAGCCGGCGGCTAAATATCGATATTATGCCGCGCACTAGCAATCGCAAACGGTTGCGATTGCTCACGTTGGTTGGTGGGACAAGTCCCACCAGCAACTAACGCGCGCGGGCCTCTACTTCGTCAATTGCAAATGATTCTGTACAAAGAATCACTCTTTGACTTGATTTTTCGAAAGTTCCGTCCTCACATAACCAAAAAGCTAATCCCAGAGGAGTTAAAAGATCCCCAATGTTTGCAGGAATTATTTTTTTCCCCTCCGGATAGAATAAATCAAAGAATTCATTACAGCAAGGTAGTGCATGAGTTTGAAATCTTATAGTAGGATAAACTTTACCCGTTCTTTTATCAGGTCGGGGTGTTAAGATTTTAGGAGCTACAGAACAATAATCTTGGAATTTTGTATAAAGGTACTCTAAATACTCCCGCCGGCGTTAGAGGGAATCCTAAAGATTCCCTCGTAGAAAATGACGACCGTTCGTCATTTTCAGCCGGCGGCTAAATATCGATATTATGCCGCGCACTAGCAATCGCAAACGGTTGCGATTGCTCACGTTGGTTGGTGGGACAAGTCCCACCAGCAACTAACGCGCGCGGAGTACTTTGGAGAAATCTCAAACAAGCATTACCATTAATAGCTCGTTTATCTTTCTGAACATTAAGATCCCCTAGAATAAGACCAATGATTATTTCTTTTAACTCTTTTGAAAAATTAAATTGAGGTTCATTACTTAGCCGTGTGGGTTTAATGGGCGCTATCGAATTGGAGCAAAATACTAGGCCAGTATAAAAGTGTAATTCGCTAACAATTGACCCCCAATGCCTTACAGCATGTTGGGGGGCAATTGCCCCCCCAAACAATGCAGCGTAGCTGCACATGTTTGGGGGGTCAATTGACTGAGTATAAACAACATAGATTAATAATGCGAAGGTTATTACTTTAATAAAAAGATAAGTTTGTTTTGTGTTTAGCATGGTTTGGTTTTTATTTATCGATCTTATGACTTCATGTTTCCTCTTCATTCTCTAAGACTAAACGCTTTTGAGAGTGAATGAGTTGGAACTTATCTAACAATGTTGGTTGTATAAGTCCCAATTTGGGTTTCCAAGTCCTCTGCGTGTGATGGAGATCTCCTTTATTAATAGGAGAATCCTCCGCAAACAAATTAGGTGCATTTCTCACGAAATGTTAAACCTAACTAGTTAACACAGAGATGGGCTGCGGATGCGGCGCATCAGTAGAACTTAGACCCTTTAGACCCCCAACAAGGCAATGGCCTCCCAATGCGGATGCCTGGGTAATTGCCCCCCAACATGCTGTAAGGCATTGGGGGTCAATTGCAATGTCGCCATTCAGTAGCTGACGACAGGGTTAGGCCTCCGCCGGCGTTAGAGGGAATCCTCAGATGAGGTAGCCTTGACCATGAGTCTCATGGTCCAGGCTACCTCCCATAAAGATTCCCTCGTAGAAAATGACGACCGTTCGTCATTTTCAGCCGGCGGCTAAATATCGATATTATGCCGCGCACTAGCAATCGCAAACGGTTGCGATTGCTCACGTTGGTTGGTGGGACAAGTCCCACCAGCAACTAACGCGCGCGGAGAGTAAAGCACCCTTTGGCGCGAAGGAGTTATGAGTAATCAGACTCGAACTGATCATATCTAGGTGGAAGCTAGAAGTTATACCAACTTAACTATACTCATGAAAATTCATGCTCCAAATTTTTAAATTTTAGGGGGAAGTATCTTCTTTTATTAATTTTAGTATATCTAGAACATACTTTA
>JARWMV010000187.1:0-25821 GCA_030998015.1 Ceratorhiza oryzae-sativae | reverse complement strand
CTTTTCCCCTTATCTTCCCTTTAAGTCTTGTACCAGAACTTTCTGTATATAGATTTAAAGTATAAAGTTGTCTGATCCCCCATGCAATCATCAGAATGAGTCACTGCAAAGTAATCTCAGTTGACTGCTTGGACTGATCACCAACTGTAAGATGTAAGGACTAGATAAGAAAGATCTGGAAGGATCAGCATATGATAACTGTAAAGATAACAGCAGAGCACACTCTATTTGGCCAGTTACAAGCTTCTTTTACTTGGAGAAAGCTTCCTATTGGCAACTGGATGTGAAATACATGCAGTATAAGATTTTTGTGTCGTCTCTAAGGTACTACAGCTGTATACTGCACAGTTGTACCCTCTAAACATGTCTGACTACTCAATCAAACATCCCCAGACTCCCAGCACCCATCTGGACATTCTGGAGCATTGCTTTATGGGCCTCAGATGGGAGCACACTAGGGTGCAATCTCAAAACAGGCAGAATAGGTGACAATCTAGAAGGGAGGGCATTGAGCCTGCCCCAGATATGCCTCTTCCAGTGTATCCCAATCCAGCTCCCTCTCCACTCTATCCTCCACTTCCAACTTATCCATTGGAAGCTCCCAGTCAAGGCCCTCATTTTGAGATTGGATGGCCAACTCCTCCCTCTCCAGGGTTGGAGCCAACCCCATTTGATCTGGTTTTGATGCATGGATGGGGCAGGAGGGATGAAAGGCTGGTGCCTCCCCCAAGGAGCACAAGCCCTGTTGACTATGAGGAGTTCCTGGAGAGGATGGACTGGTAAGTTCTTGACTTTGATTGAGTCAAGATCTAAAGCTGATCTGTTTAGGGATTATGCACAATGGCCCCATGAGGCTTTCAGAGAGCCTTCCATACTCTCTGAAGCACCTGCTGATGGGGAATATGAGTTAGGAGGAGAACTTCCTGAATATCAGTGAGTTTGCTTCTTTTGAGTCAAGATCTAAAGTTGACTTGTATAGACTTGCTTACCCTCCTTCCCCTTCTCCTGAATTCCAGCCAGAATCACCATCTGACTCACTTTCTGATGGAACTGAGTCATCTGGTGACCTTCTGGTGATGGAGTTGGCCCTAGAAAGTAGGGTACAGGAGTTGAATAGGGAACTGGTGGAAGAAGTAGGGAACCTCAGAGCTGCGCAAAGACATCTGAGGGATATCATGGAGAGTCATGACATGTACTAGATTGATCTGCTTGGAATTCATGCAATTGTCCCCCACTTCCACCTGTGTGAACTTAAGGGACAACCCTGTAATTTCAAGGAGAAACCAAGACGTCTCTTAGCTATAAAGGCAGCCTATGCAAGCCCTCTCTCCTCAGCAGTTCAACACCCTCCAGTTCTACAGCTCTGCTTCTCTCTTATCTTCATATTCTCATCTTCTTTCCACCATGCAGACTCCTCCCTCCATGTTGAATGATGTCCAGATTATGGCCAGCATCAACTTGATCCTGTCCTGCAAGCACTTCCATGTGTTTGCAAGTGTCATGTGTCAAGGGGAGAGTAAGTTTTTCAGTAGCCCATCCATCCTTGAGCACAAGTTCAGGGAGGGCATTGAAGTACAGCACAGTGTAGGTCAGAGCTGGTATAAGGATGGCTGGTACCTGAGTGACCAGACCATTCATGCTCTTACTGATGCTCTGTTGCAAGTGTGCAACTGTGTTGCCACTTTCTGCCATGATGGAGGCCTTAAGAAGGCTGAGGTTTTGAACAGCTTTGGAGTGGACTCACCTCTGTATGTGCAATTTAGGGTGGCAAATATTGCATACCCTCTAGAGCCAGAAAAAGGTTTCCACATCCAGGACTGGCATGAGCCTTTTGATTCCTTCTCTGACCTGATCTACACAGTAGTTTGTCTCCAAATCTGGGGCAATCACATGCTGAGTGCCTTGAACCATCTGGCTTGCTCTAAAGGGCTTGTTCCAGATGAAGGACACCTGCTGGAGCTTCCTCCTGTGCCCTGTGGGATTCTAGCTTTTGCCCAGTGTGCCTGGGACAAGTATTTGCTTGAACACCCTTATGGGTAAAGATGTCAAGCAGGAAAAATGCAGGCATCTGGCACTGGCATGCCAGAAATTACCATCTTGTAGCCCTTCCAGCTCTGGCTCCAGCTCTGGCACACAGGAATGCCAGATTCCCACAGCATGCTGGCAGCAGTGGGAAGCTCCTGCATTGCCAGAATACTGGCCATTGCAGGCAAGCAGGAAGGCAGGAAGGCAGGAATGTGGGACTGCAGGAAGGCCAGAGTGTGGGAAGGCAGGAAGCCAAGAGCTTGGGGAGTACCAAGGGTGCTCAAACCCAATTTGATATGTAGTTTGGCATGCAGTAAGCATACGGTTTCATGCACAAGTTCACATGGACGCAATAGGTGAGCACAACAAATAGTAGTATCATTCATGTATAAACATTGAGTACAATCTATAGAAGAGAATATGTATTGTAGCATGGGGTGAAAAGGGAAGCTGGTTGGGTCTTGTCATCCAGTGGATGCAAGGCTGAATAACCAGACAAGGCTGCAATGGCTTTGGTTTGTTAGCTTAACTTGAGATATTGACATGAGGTGGAATGATTGAACCAGGCCACCATGTCAGTTCAGCACAGGACAAGAGTAGTGTGCTGGACTCACAGGTGGGGTAGTTGATGTTGGGGATGTTTGTGACTTAGGCACAGGCTTGGGGATAACACCCTTGTTGACCAACAGTCTGTGGTGGCCAGGGTAGCCTGACTGACAAACTTGGCTCAGCCTGTGGGGGGACAGGGGGGCAAACAAGGCTGAAGCAAGTGAGGTGTTGTCCAGGTGTGTGCAAGTGATTGGCATTGTCCTACAGTCGTTAGGAATGATGAGTTAGCTGGAATAAAGATGGAAAGGTCACTTACCAAACCATATTCCACCTCCAGAGTCACCTCCTGGGATCAAAAAATGTAACATCGCCCCAAGTGTTGCACAGACCATCCCACCTGGAGCACTGGGAAACTCAAGCACTCAACAAAGGTAGTAGGGACTGGCAGAATACTTGGGGGCAGTATTGCATTGGACAGCCCATGAACAGTTGGGTTTTGTCCAATTGTCGGCACAAGCAGGGGCCTTTTCACCCAACTTGTTTCCACACTGATAACCCCTACAGTAGACAAAAATATGAAGCTAATTGTCAGTTTTTTTTGGCCAGATTAAGCTGGACACATATGCACCTTGTGGAAAACATAAGCGAGGGCCAAGACACTGGCAGTAGTGGTGGCCATGTACAAGATGGAGCTAAGCACTGGGCAATTGTGAGCGACTAGGCCCAAACAAGGTTGGCATGGTTCTGTGCTGTGGGGTTTAACGCCAATACCACCTCACTCAGGGCATATTCTGCTTTTCTATTTTGTATAGGTAGAATTTGGGGTGTTAATAGACCCTGTTACAGTCTGTATGCACTGTAAATTTTACCTAACAATTGGTGTGTTGTTACAGGTCAGGGTACACTTGGATATCTAGAGCTTAAGCAAATGTAGATATGTTAGCATACACTAATTGTACTCAATACTTCTTAGTCTAGAGTAAGAAGGCTCAAAGTAGTTGCAATGCAATCAAGTAACACTCAAGGTAGTCTTAATCTTTCACAGTGTAAACTGACTAATTTATAGGTATAAAGAGCAAGACTACTAAGGTCAGGTTCCCTTTGATATCTTAAATGTAGCTCAGCCCTAGTCACTTGGACTAACTGATACTAATCTTAATACTAAACTTAAGTGATAGCTTATAGGATAGATGGTGGGCTGCCTAATGCGTGTACTTCCTCAGCTACAGGTACTTAGATTTCCTCTAATAGCCAGTACTTAATGTCACACTCAATCAGGCAATATTGTATCCTTATATATCTCTGTATATAAGATACAATGACTCAGACAGTATATAACTAATATGGTACTTTATTCCTCAGTACTAGTTATATAAGAAATCACACACAGACAAGAGAAATAGAAAGAGAAAAGAAACCAATAACCAGTCTGGGTTGAGTAGAGGATGGAAGGTGGTCTGGAAGGGCCCCAGAGGAGGTCCTTTTATACCCTGAGGAGGGCATTCCAGAGCCAAATAGATGCATGCATGCCAGTGTGATCATCAAAAGAGGGTACTGCTATACATGGGGTACACCCTAGCCCAGTATAGGATAAGAGAGTAAAGACAGGGTGTGGATTGAAGGCATTGATGCATCTGAGACCTGCTATTGGCTTGTAGATCATATAATCATAGTATATACATGTAATGAACAGAGGCTACATCTCAGTGAGTCATAAGGTGAGTCAGAGAAGCTTCTGGATCAATTTGGAAAGCTCTCCTGACTCACTGGAGTCATTAGATCTTGATTGATGGTCCAGTAAGATTCTAATGATCTTTGGGCTATTCCGGCGCGAGGATCCGGTGGATCGCGACGATCGTTGGGCAGCAGATACCACCGAAGATTAGCTATCGATAGAGCACAAGATCGCTATGATAGCGTAAGCGGTTGCCGAGATATGAGCGGTGCAATGTTGTAATCAATATCTCCTGATAAGAGGAAATATCGCAACCTCTATATCTCCCTGAGTTCTTAAGATAAAATCACGATAAAATATGCGTTGGAAAGAGGAGATTTTGTACTATTTAATGGAACACAAATAGTACAATTTCAGACACATACAAATTCATTTAATTTCAAGAAAAATTACAGAGGCATTGCTTGAGGTTGGCAGAGCAGACTAAAATAATAGAAAAATGTTAGTGATCCATAACATGTGTACCATTTCCTCCCTTACCATTGTACCAATAGTCTACAAAATGAAGCTCCCAGAGCTCGAATCCTTACCACCCTCCCCTCACAACCATGCTATCCTCAAGTGGATCAAATCTATCTCCCAACATCCTCCTTGGTCTGTGTTATGGATCACTAACATTTTTCTATTATTTTAGTCTTCTCTGCCAACCTCAAGCAATGCCTCTGTAATTTTTCTTGAAATTAAATGAATTTGTATGCGTCTGAAATTGTACTATTTGTGTTCCATTAAATAGTACAAAATCTCCTCTTTCCAACGCATATTTTATCGTGATTTTATCTTAAGAACTCAGGGAGATACAGAGGTTGCAATATTTCCTCTTATCAGGAGATATTGATTACAACATTGCACTGCTCATATCTTGGCAACCGCTTATGCTATCATAGCGATCTTGTGCTCTATCGATAGCTAATCTTCGGTGGTATCTGCTGCCCAACGATCGTTGCGATCCACCAGATCCTCGCGCCGGAATGGCCTGAAGATCATTAGAATCTTACTGGACCATCAATCAAGATCTAATGACTCCAGTGAGTCAGGAGAGCTTTCCAAATTGATCCAGAAGCTTCTCTGACTCACTTGATGACCCACTGAGATGTAGCCTCTGTTCATTACATGTATATACTATGATAATATGATCTACAAGCCAATAGCAGGTCTCAGATGCATCAATGCCTTCGATCCACACCCTGTCCTTACTCTCTTATCCTATACTGGGCTAGGGTGTACCCCAAGTATAGCAGTACTCTCTTTTGATGATTGCACTGGCATGCATGCATCTATTTGGCTCTGGAATGCCCTCCTCAGGGTATAAAAGGACCTGATACAATATTGCCTGATTGAGTGTGACATTAAGTACCGGCTATTAGAGGAAATCTAAGTACCTGTAGCTGAGGAAGTACACGCATTAGGCAGCCCACCATCTATCCTATAAGCTATCGCTTAAGTTTAGTATTAAGATTAGTATCAGTTAGTCCAAGTGACTAGGGCTGAACTACATTTAAGATATCAAAGGGAACCTGACCTTAGTAGTCTTGCTCTTTATACCTATAAATTAGTCAGTTTACACTGTGAAAGATTAAGACTACCTTGAGTGTTACTTGATTGCATTGCAACTACTTTGAGCCTTCTTACTCTAGACTAAGAAGTATTGAGTACAATTAGTGTATGCTAACATATCTACATTTGCTTAAGCTCTAGATATTCAAGTGTACCCTGACCCATAACAGTACTCTATCAATAACAAAGCTGATCCAGTAGTTAATTGGCTCCCAGCTTCAGCCACTTCTGCATCCTGATGCAAAAAAGCACAAACCAAACTGTGATACGCTATCTAAGGATATGCGATGCCTCTACAAAGTGACCCAGGCTGATCTTGTCAATATATTGAAGGTACAGACTCTTACAAATGCATTTATTTGGTCTATATTTACTCTACATATGCCAGGATCATGTAGGTGTATTCCATATTGTGCTCGATCTGTTCCAAAGCAGCAATGGATTCAACTTTTTGGGATTAGTTCTATTCAAATTCAAGGCATGTACACTGAACACACCTGTTGAAATTGAATGATTCATCCTTGAATGTCTGAAGTAGGTGTTCTGGTTCTTTAATCCATAATGTACTTAATATACTGGTCCAGCTTTGCCAAGTCACACACCAGTGTTCACCTTGCCCAGACATTATATGCTGTACTCTGCAAATTTAAGATCAAGCACCAGGTAAGTTCTCTGGCTTGTATTTGCTGACATGATTACAAACATCTATGACAGGTTTGGGGAGCTGTTGGCAACAATGCAGCAAATCACAAGATGATGATGGAATATATGGTGAAGTATGGACTTAATTGGCTAACAGGGCCAACATGTCACATCTTCTGTGTCTTACATGTCTATAATCTTGTTGCTAAGGTTTGTTTGTTTTTGTTCCATCACTTGTTTTGATGCTGACTCATCATGTTTAACTTTGCTGTAGGCCATCACCCTCCCCTTCCAAGTGAAACACAAACAACTTGAGAATGCTGCCCAAGCTGGCATTGATGACAACAATGACAATTTTCAGGATATCCTGTTGGATGAGGTAAGCTCCACAACCAGCAGTGTAGACAAGTGTACTAAGTTGCACCTCTAGTCTGATTCCAAAGATGACGGGAATGCACTGTCAAGCATGCTCAACAGGCTTGGCGATGAAGAGGAGGTCAAACTGCCTGACATCAAGTCAGGGTCACCAGAGGATGAGGAGTTTCATTGTGTGATGAAATGCTTCCACAAGGTGAGTCCAGACCATTTACCTAAAAGCTATAACCAAGCTGACCTTGGTTTCAGGTTGCATGCAAAGCAAAATGCCTGCGCTATATGCCAAACACAAAGGCTGCATTCAAGGCATTGTGCAAGGCAACCAATACCCCCACCCCACATAGCATTTTGCAGGACATTGTAACCTGCTGGAACTCGTCTGAGGAGTTGTTAGACAACACTGATTGCACATGGCTGGGCCTGTACATACACATCTACCTAGCCTTGTGTGTGAGGCATGTTTGCTAATAGTCTTAAAGCACACACTACCAGCAGAACTACTCATTCACCCCCTGCAGAGAGCAACTGCTCCCCAAAGACCATGCCTGCATTTGAGGGCTTCTGATGGTACTACAGGTGAGTAATATTATGGTCCATTGGTTTCTGCTGCTCACCTGTAATCTTAGCTGCTATGGATTTCCACCAAACAGTTGTTGAAGGTGAAGGTCCCCCTCCTTACCAATGTCATAGTCCAGTACAACATGCTTGTTGAATAAATGCACAGTTAACTATATAGATTTGAGTGGAGGAATCTGCTGGTACAGTATAAGTGTATGTACATAGGCGTATATATACTATGTAGTGTCTGTAAAGCTATACTACTGTAGATAAGATACAAGGCAATACATCAAGTACAAACTGCTAAGTGGTACATGATCAGGGCAGTGTGTAAGCGCCATCATCACAGCCACGCCATGGCTAGGTATCAATCAGCAAGTCTTTTCATGTGTATACTCAACACTCCCCCTCAAACGTAAGACAAGCTCATTAAAACAGAAAATAAACAGGAGAAATCAGGAGCGGGTAAAGGCTTAGTAAAGCCGTTGGCAAGGTTGTCAATTCCCACAATATGAGGGGTCACGATTTCGCCATTCTCAATGTACCATAAGACATAGCCATATATTTGGCTTCCATTGACAAAAGCAATATGGTCGCTTGTTTCTTTGAACTCCATGCGATCGGCCCTGATGCAAGTATAAATACCATGCTGGATACAGATTGGCAGTCAAGTATGTCAAGTCCCCAGTTGGCGTTGACGTAGCCAACTTCTAGTAGTTTACCACCATCGGCCAGACCATTGTAAGTAATTGATCGGTCGGTTGTTCCAGCAGTGTATCGCAGTATGTGCTTCAGCGCTGTCATGTGCTCTGGACTGTAGCAAGTCAAGAACTGTGCAAGATGCTGCACAGGGTAGGTGAGGTCTGGTCGAGTGCCTAAGGCTGCATACATAAGTGCACCTATAATTGTTGAATATGGGTAGTCTGGTGATACACCAGTATATTGGTCAAGTACAGTGGTGCGAGACATAGGGGTATTGGATGGGTTGCAACCTTCCATACCAGCGTGCTTGATAACAGATTTAATATATGCGTCCTGCGATAGCGTGATAGTACGCTTGTATCGATTTCGAGTGATTCTGAATCTGACAAAATGATTGAGTTCTCCCAAGTCACGCATGTCGAATAATGTCATTAGCTCCCCCTTGACGTGTGCAGAGTAACCTCTCAAGGTGATTATGGCGACATCGTCAATGTGGAATGCTAAAACTGATATTTTATTGAGCTTTTGGCGACGATAGACACAAGAGTCAGAGAACAGGTGCATATATCCTAGAGTTAGGAGTGCCTTGTGCAAGTGGCAGTTCCATACTTGCCCAGACTGCTTGAGTCCATAGAGCGTTTTCAGTAAGTGTAGCACGTGTTTAGTACTGTCGCTAAAACTGGGTATCTGCTCCATGTAGATTTCTTCATCAAGCTTTCCATTCAGGTAGGCCCCTATGACATCCAGCTGAGTCATATCCATGTCAAGGACTGCTGCAATCGCGCATAAGCAGTGAAACACGTCTAGTCGTAGTACGGGTGCAAATGTGAGGTTATAATCGATACCCTCAATTTGTGAGTACCCTTTTGCTACTAGCCAAGCTTTGTGTTGTACCACCTTCCTGTTGGCGTCGCATTTTCAATTCAATACCCAGCTGCATTTAATCGCTTTCTTTTCAGCCAGTAATTCAACTAGCTCAAATGTTCCTGCAGCTTTCAGTTGATTGACTTTGGCTTCGGTTGCATCACGCCATAGGTCTCAGTCAGGACCTTTCATTGCCTTGTGGTAATTTGGCTTATCACTCTTGTTTGCTGACTCAGCTTTCAATGATATATCCACAACGATATCGAGGCTATATGCATTGTCATATGTAGCATCCTCGCTTGCAACATGGGCATAGTCCTCATAAGTGACATTTGCATCCTCTCGCTTTGAGGCATCACTTACATACAGTCCGAAGACATCGTATTTGGCGTGAGGGTTGGCTGTCTTGCCATGCTTCACAATTTCATTGTATGGCAAGCAGGGTAGGTTTTGGCGTGATCGTTCCATGATCTTGGGTAATGGTGGTGGTGCAGCCTTGATCGGTGCGCTAGGTGTGTCCAGTTTTGATGCTTTGACCAGTGTTGTTGGCCCAGTTCTTGCAGGAGCTTGCCTGGGTTCAGATAGGGGTTTTGACTCCCCCTCGAAGGGCACTCTGGTGAGTTGTTTGTTGTCCTCTTGTTCTTTATCTGACAGCGTCGGCGGGAACTTCATGTTTCGCAATACTAGAACAGTTCGCTGTTGATGACTCCAGTAACGCCAGGCTTTTCCACCTATGTCGATACCAACAAAGGTACACTTGTTTGATTTTGCATCTAACTTTGTGTTCTTCCCACTCTGATCAAGAACCCAGCACAGCAACCCAAACTCGCATAGAGCACTGAGGTCTGGCTTCTTGCTGTACATAAGTTTGTAGGGGGTTTTCTTTTTGTCTAGAGCACATGTATAAGTGCGGTTTTTTAGGTAACACGCATGGCGGAAGGCCTCCATCCATAGGGCCTTAGGGAGTTGGGCAGCAATTCGCATTGCATGCCCTTGATCGGCGATTGTTTGGTTCAGACGTTCGGCAATGCCATTCTGCGCTGATGAGTGAGGGGCAGTGGTTTTGTACGAAGTGCCTTGGGAGGCTATATGTGCTAGTAGGGGCACATTTAGGTATTCCCGGCCATTATTGAATCACACAGTGCGTAGTTTCTGGTTGTGTAGATTAGCTATAAAAGCTTCATATTCTTTGTATCGGTCGGCAACCTTGGTCTTGTCCTGCATAAAATATAGTATTGTAAACCACGTGGCTACATCTGTAAATGATATGTAGTACTTGAAGCCTCCAATTGTGGCTGTTGATGCAGGTCCCCAGATGTCTGATACCATAAGATTGCCAATCTTGTCAACCTTTGTTTCAGACTTAGATGGGAACGGAGCAGCCTTATGCTTTGCCTCGACACATGGCTTGCAGAAGTGGTTCTGCAGCATCAGTCCTTTCAGCTCCATTCCCTTGACCATTCCCTCCTTGTTCATTACCCATATGGCCTCTAACGACACGTGCCCCAGTGCTCAGTGCCATTCATCCCAGGCTCGCGCTATATGCGTGGTTTCCAGTGCTTTTGCCTTTTCGCGTTGTACCTCTAGCATTACTACATAGAGGCAGCCATTTTCTCTGGCAGGGCGCTTGATTGCCCTTCCAATCATTGACTTATTTGGGCTGTAAATGTTGAACCAATCATCTTGGGCCTTAAGCAACATGCCAGCGTTCGTCATTCTCCCAACAGCAAGGAGATTATTTGGCACTGTTGGTACATGGGTGACATCATGGAGGCGCAGTGTTGTGCACTTGCCATTCTGGCCTATGAGTCATACTACAACTTCTCTGCGGCTGATAATGTTGGCATCTCCGCCTATGCCACTAACTGTGGTATGTGAGGGGGTATAGCTCACGAAATCGACTTGATCCGCGACTATATGCGATGATGTGGCACTATCAAGCAGCCAGCTACCCCTCAGGATAGCTTCTTTATGGGCCATGCAGGCCATTTCGACAGTGGTGTTGGCTTCATCGCTCTTGCTGTTCCCTTGTCCTCCATGCTTCCGACGTCCACCTCCAGGTTTGTAGGCTCCTCCCCCTTTGGCCCAACAATCCTTTATGACGTGCCCCTTTTTCTTGCAGTTATGGCACTCAAGATTAGACTTGTTCGATTTAGGGCGATTGGGGGTTGATTTGGCAAATAGGGCAACATCTGATCTGCTCATAGCACCTTGGCGGCAACGTTCTTCATCCATTAGTCTAGCCAGTAAGTCCGATGCATATTTGTCGCGTTTATCAGGCTTAGTTTGGTCTACACGCCAGGATATTGTACCTATAAAAGTTTGCCAAGCGACAGGCAGCGATCCAACAACCTGTAGAGCATAATCAAGCTTGGTCAAGGTCTCTCCTAGCACAGTAAGTTCGTCTGCAGCAATTTGTAAATCATGCATATGTCCTTCAAGTGACTGATCGTCCCACATAATGGTGCGGTAGAAGCGATTTCGTGTGGAAATTAATCCAAGTAGAGACGAAGACTTGTATAACGAATCTAGGTGGTTCCAGCATTCTTTCAAGGACTTGAATCGGACAAGTTGGACAGATATAGCATCAGAGCAGTGTAATCGTATTGCGCTAAGTGCTTTTCTATCATTCAACGTCCATTTTGCACTGTCAATGGCCTTACTTGAGCCTGGGTCAACCAGTGTTCCATCGACATAATCATATAAGCCGCAGTCGACTAGAATATCAACCATTCGCATGCACCAGACAACATAGTTGTCTTGGCCGGTAAGTTTGTCTATTTTGTGCATACCCAAACTGATTGACACCGAAACTTTGGCAGCACTCGACGTTGAGGGGTCGGGCGTAGGGGCACCAGGAGAGGCCATAGTGAGGCAGCATATGCGATAAAATATGGAGGTCGGTAGTTGGTATTGAAGCTAGTAGGTTATAGTCTGCCAGGGCTCATAACCTGTTGAATAAATGCGCAGTTAACTATATAGATTTGAGTGGAGGAATCTGCTGGTACAGTATAAGCATATGTACATAGGCGTATATATACTATGTAGCATCCGTAAAGCTATACTACTGTAGATAAGATACGAGGCAATACATCAAGTATGAACTGCTAAGCAGTACATGATCAGGGCAGTGCGTAAGCGCCATCATCACAGCCACGCTGTGGCTAGGTATCAATCAGCAAGTCTTTTCGTGCGTATACTCAACAATGCTCAATGAGGTTTATGGTTGCATCTCCAACAACAGGTCGATTTCTCTCTATCTCTGTCACACTGCCAATTGCACCCAGGTTGTCCTCAACCATTACTATCAGAAGACTGATGAGTTGTCACTCTACTGGCTTGCTCTGCATACTTACTTTCACTTCAATTGCTGTCAGCTGCTAATTCCCTTTCTACAGTCTTACATCCATTGATGTGTGTACACTACATGAGGGCTGTTGAATGGGAAGAAGAGTGGATTGAGGTTGCTATAAAACTGGCCAAGGAGATTTGGCATGAACACTACTGGCCAAAGCATGTTGAACCTGAGCCCCAGGCTGAAGAATTGTCAAGCAAGACAGCATTGTTCAGGTTCAGTGTAAGTATATCCTCTTTTTGTTATATACATCTAACTTTATGTTGCTCAGTCATTTATGGATCTTCTTTTATCTACTGTCGACAACACTGCCACACCATTGTCATCCCCAGTTGGTGAATTTGTGAATGGTGAGTATGACACAATCAGCTCAATGCTTAAGTACTAACGTTGCTGTTAGGGACACCTATCTTCAACATTGTAGATGGAAAACGCACCCCATTCAACCTGCTTGTGTGGTGGTACAGTCAGCGACACTGTGGAAACAAGGAGAATGGGTTAACACAGATGGCCCTTGATGTTCTGAGTTGCCCTGGTACATACTTACTTTAAGATTGGTGTGTTTCTGATAATGGTTGTAGTGTCAAGTGTTGATGTTGAGCATGCATTCTTGTTTGTGGGCTCACTCATGTCAAAGCACTGGCATAACCTCTCACCACACATGATTCAAGCTACAGCAACACTTGGCTCATACTTGAAGGCAGGCCTGGTGAAGCCAGGGACACTGAAGCTGCTGTTGCATGGGAAGGAGAAGGAGAAGGCAGATGTGGATGTGACTGGCAAATCTGTTGCTTGACCAATATAATGTTTCTCTGATACAATGCTTTACAATTTCTCATGTGTATTTACACAACTGTTGCAATCTTCTGTACATTTTCATGCACGATTGACTTATTCTCCTGCTGTCTATTCAAAAACTTCAGCCTGACATGCACACTTGGGCTTGCAGCATATTGAGAACATGCCTCACCTGCCAGAATATTACCAGCAGGTTGCCGGAATTCCGCCAGCAAAGTGCCAGAACAGCAGCACTTACACACCGGAATCCGCAAGCATGCTGGGTGGGAACTCAGTCAACAAATGCAACTCCAGTGCTGTGCTGGTGCTGGCATTGCTGGAATTTGCCAGATTTTTTGCTGCCAGAAGCCAGAATTCTGGCATGCAGGATTCCAGCTTGACATCTTTACTTATGGGTGCTGGGAGTTGCCCACAGATGATGGAGTACCTGCTGTTTGGGGCAACAATGTAGTAAGCATCTCCTAGTTCATGCTTTCTTCATTTACTGACTCATAATTAGCACTACTTGGTGGCCCTATCAGAGGAATATTCTCATAGGACAGCTAAGGCTAAATATGAAGAATGCTGGGCAGGGCAGAAGGATAAGAAGCTTAATGCTTGCCTTAGAGTTCTCTATGGGAACAAAGCCTCTGAGGCTGCAGAACCTTCTTTGAGCCCTGAGCCTTCTCTTGGAGATGAAGATTCAGATTCTGAGACTCTCAGTGGCCCCTGCCCTCCTTTGCCTGCCAGTACTCCTGAACCTTGTCCTAATAACAAGGGAAAGGAAAGGGAGCACATTTACATCAGCTTTGATGATGAGGGATATGATTCTCTCTAATGTGAGTTGACATACTAGACTGGGGGGGCTATGTTATGGATCACTAACATTTTCTATTATTTTAGTCTGCTCTGCCAACCTTAAGCAATGCCTCTATAATTAAATTGTGAAATACTTGAATTTGTATGCACTCCAAATTGTACTATTTTCCATTCCATTAAATAGTACAAATTTCCCACTTTCCAACGTGTATTTCATTAAGTTTTTACAATAAGATCTCAGAGAGATACAGAGGTTGCAATATTTCCTCTTATCAGGAGATATTGATTACAACATTGCACTGCTCATATCTTGGCAACCGCTTACGCTATCAAAGCGAACTTATGCTCTATTGATAGCTAATCTTTGGCAGTATCTGCTGCCCAAAGATTGTCGCGATCCACCAGATCCTTGTGCCGGAATGGCCCAAAGATCATTAGAATCTTACTGGACCATCAATCAAGATCTAATGACTCCAGTGAGTCAGGAGAGCTTTCCAAATTGATCCAGAAGCTTCTCTGACTCACCTTATGACTCACTGAGATGTAGCCTCTGTTCATTACATGTATATACTATGATTATATGATCTACAAGCCAATAGCAGGTCTCAGATGCATCAATGCTTTCAATCCACACCCTGTCTTTACTCTCTTATCCTATACTGGGCTAGGGTGTACCCCATGTATAGCAGTACCCTCTTTTGATGATCACACTGGCATGCATGCATCTATTTGGCTCTGGAATGCCCTCCTCAGGGTATAAAAGGACCTCCTCTGGGGCCCTTCCAGACCACCTTCCATCCTCTACTCAACCCAGACTGGTTATTGGTTTCTTTTCTCTTTCTATTTCTCTTGTCTGTGTGTGATTTCTTATATAACTAGTACTGAGGAATAAAGTACCATATTAGTTATATACTGTCTGAGTCATTGTATCTTATATACAGAGATATATAAGGATACAATATTGCCTGATTGAGTGTGACATTAAGTACCAGCTATTAGAGGAAATCTAAGTACCTGTAGCTGAGGAAGTACATGCATTAGGCAGCCCACCATCTATCCTATAAGCTATCACTTAAGCCTAGTATTAAGATTAGTATCAGTTAGTCCAAGTGACTAGGGCTGAACTACATTTAAGATATCTAAGGGAACCTGACCATAGTAGTCTTGCTCTTTATACCTATAAATTAGTCAGTTTACACTGTAAAAGATTAAGACTACCTTGAGTGTTACTTGATTGCATTGCAACTACTTTGAGTGTTCTTACTCTAGTCTAAGAAGTATTGAGTACAATTAGTGTATACTAACATATCTAAATTTTCTTAAGCTCTAGGTATTCAAGTGTACCCTGACCCATAACAATCTGAGAAGTGTCAAGATCTCCTAGTCAGTTATGAAGACAGGTTGGACAAGATATCAGAGACCATAAATCAATTGCACCACTTGGTCCAAAATAGTCTAACAGGAGTCCATTGTATTGATGAAAGGATTAACAAACTGGTAGAAGATTTAAGAAGTATCATACTATCCATCAATGGGAATCTCCAGAGCCATGCAGATATACTACATGGAATTAGAGATGATAGCAAGGATATAGGTACATTTAAATCAGGGTTAAAGGCAATTAATAAGAGTACCAACAACCTGGAAGAAGTAATGAGTGCTCTGGAACAACATATCACTGATATTACAAACCAAACAGGAAAGGGAATGTCAACAGATGAACCACAAGAAACTAGGGGTAGACCACCCACTGTCCAGGTGGGGACCCCAGCTCCACCAGAGCAATCACCAGCAACATCCTGATCCCCATCACCTTTTGCAAGAAGATCCTTTCAGAGGGAATCCACAGCACAGCCAGAAAAAAGAAAGATGCCCAAACTGGCAGTCAAGAAGGAATCATTCATGAATCAAACCACCTCAGCAGGTGACTCCATTCCCAAGGAGGCACAAACTAAGAAACCCTCACCATTCAATGGCAAGAAGGGAAAGGAGGCAGAGAACTTCATCATGAAAATGGAGATAAACTTTGCAGATTATGATGAGGGAACCTTCAATGACAACTGAAAGATCTCCAGCACATTAATGAATATGGAGAATGGAGATGCAGAAAACTGGGCACAACCCTTCCTTAGGAAACTATCCCAGAAAGAGGAACACCCCTGTCTTACATCATGGGAAGCCCTAAAAAAGGCCTTCCTGGAGCATTTTTCTGGTCCAGTTAAGAAAGACAAAGCCATCTGAGAACTAAGTAAACTGATCCAAACAAGGAGTGCTGCAGCTTATGTCACCCAATTCAGAACCTTGCAACAGGAAGTAGACTGGAATGAAGAGGCACTTATTGATTGCTTCAAGGAAGGACTTAAACCAGAAGTACAAAATGAGCTACTCCTACTAGCCATGCTTATGGGAGAAGAAAAGCTTACACTTGAAAACTAGATCACAATTGCTTGCAAAACTGATGATATTCTGTTTGCCAACTGAACACTAAACCCAACTGGTCTGGGGATGGGGGGATCCCAGTGGAGGCCCCTGAACAGGAACACTCAGGGAGGAAGGGGCCAAGGTGGAGCCTCACAGACCAAGAAAGAAGGTAAACAAACCAATACAGTAAGGATTCCCAAAGAAGAGAAGGACTGGCGCTGCAAGGAAAAGTGATGTATTAAGTGTGGAAAGGCTGGTCACATTCTAAAGGACTGCTGAGGGCAGTGGACATATGACAAGAGTAAGATCCAAGGTAAAGCAGCCCAAGATATGGACAATGAAGCAGGTGACTGGGAAAGGGAGTTGGAAAACTAGAAGGGTTGACTGATTCCATGTCAGGAAACCCAGACCACACACCCCTAACTGATGTATATTACCTAAAGAAATCCAACAACCAATCCATAATATACACAACAGTTGAGGGAATCATGGAACCAGCAAAGACAGTGATAGACTCAGGGTCCTCCTGCAACTTCATTGACAAAGAATATGTCAAGGAAAGAACCATTGCCACATCAAAGGTGCCTAACAAGAAGTCAGTAATCACTATCAACAGAGAAGAAACCAAGGATGCCATCTCAGAAAAAACTGAGCTATCAATTGAGGTACAAGGGAAAACCATCAAGTGCACCCTCTATGTTATGGAACTGGGGGATGTTGAAATCATCTTAGGACAAGATTGGTTGGAAGAAGCAGAACCAATCATCAAATGGAAGGACCTTACTTGTCACAAACTGACACACATATATCCACTCTATAATATTTTCTTGATTTACTACATTTTATGAGATCATCTTCAAAACATACTTGCCTTTTATGGTATATCTGTGTCATGTGACTCAGGGAATGTTCCAGACCAGTAACCAAGATGTATTTCAACTCCAATGTGAAATTCTGCAGTTCCGCAGTTGCTTCTACTGCTTCTATCTCTTATCTGTCGTGACTCACTGTATGGACTTGTTTGTTATGATGTGGCTTGTACTATGTATATAAACTGGGTCAAGTTCACAGAGGACTCCTCAAGAACTTGACCCCTCATTGAATACAAGTTCTTTTCCTTTCTTACTATTTTTCTTGTTGCCTCACTTGTTGTCATCAACATCAGGTCAAGTTCTTGACAATCGTAAGTCTCAGTGTCGTCTGGGATACTTCTGGAACGCCGTTGGCGTCATCTTGAGATAACTCCCTGTTGCTTTCCCCAATCCTACTCCACCTATCCACAGCCACGAGATATCGTTGCCCTATATGCGCCTCTGTGAAACCTTGCATAGCCAGGTCCCTCACATGTCATAACAAGCTTCGGTTCTCTAATCTCTTTCATTGGCAAGAGGTGGGGTCGCTCATTGCCCTTAAGTAGCTGAGCAACAGAGGTCTCCTTCCTATTCCAATAGACTTGGGAAAGGGTCTATTTTTCCTTTTATCTTGCTCTTGCTCGAGTACATCTCTGACGGAACGCACAGCCCTCAAGTGGCACAACCTTTCACAGAAGATCAGCACTGCCGTCTGTGTGGGTGGTTCAGACACCTGTCGATCCACTGCTTCACCCTCAACTTGGTCGAAAGTATCCTTGAAGAAGCTGGGCACATCGATTTCAACTGAGTAGTAATCATCAAAGTCTGCCCCCAGAGAGTCGGACATGCCCAACAAGCCTTCGTCACCAAGCCAGGTGCCCCTGAGTGCAAAATCTGCCATCAGGCAAACGGAGCCACCTTCCCAGCGCGCTGCCCTTACTGTCCTAAGAAGGACAAATTCCTTTACTACTACACCATCCCCCGCAACCAGCTATAAGCTGGAGAACCTTGGCCAACAGCTTCTTCATCACCTGCTAAACACTATCAAAAATTTCCAAGACAGGTACCGTTATTACTGAAATAAGTATGAAGAAACCTGTGAAAAACTTCACAAAGCCGAGGCCCATTGTGCATACTTAACTGAACGTCTGCGCGAACACCAGGAGGACTACCTATCCCTCCTCCAAGACCATCTCAGACTAGAAGCTATAGTCCGAGAAACAATTGAACCCCACAAGTACGCCTTCCCTGTCTTCTCAACACCGTCAGACCTCCCTCACCCTGCCTTTCTAAGTGGCACAGGCTTGCCAATTCAGGAAGAAACACCCCTTCCAGCAGCCCAAATCAATCCTCCCCAAGGAAGCACTCCTTCAGGACCAAACTAAACTGAAGAGGGTGGAGTGCCCATATCGTTGCCAAGACACCAAAAGTTGGGACTTGGATGATACTTGGTTAAGGTTTGTGGGAATCAGAAACTTTGAAGTTTATAGACTTGTGTGGGGAACAGAAATCCTATATTACCAAAACAATCCCCAATTCCCTGTACTTCCTTATCATCTCTGTCGCCTTTAGAATTTTATCAAATCCTCTCTGAAATGGTGTCACAACCCTCTGCCCCTGCTTGGGCAAATATGTCTGATGGGGAAAAAGTCATCTATATGCTCCAGTCAATGGATGAATTACAAGAACAAACCAACAATCTCCAAAATGATATTGGAGATGTTGAACACAATAATAAAACCTACACAGACTCACTTGAGGCCAAACTTACCACCAATCAGACAAAAATAGATGCAGACATGGCTGGATTAGCCACCAACGTCAACAATCTAGTGGGGATGTTAGCCATTCTCCAGACCACTATCACACGCATCGAAGTGCAAATCAACACTTCCATGGGAGGCTTGGGTGCTGCTCAAGTACTAGTTCCCTCCAGTGCAGCCCAACCACAACCAACAGCACCTGCTCCCTCTAGCGGGTTGACTGCAAAAGTTAAGATGGCCGCCCCTCAAAAGTTTGATGGTACAAAACAAGAAGACGCCATCTCATTCAGAATTGCATGTGCCTGATACATTAATACAAACATGAGTGGGCATTCAGCTGATCAAGTGGTCGCCTTCATCACCTCTTATCTTGAAGGGTCAGCAGCCGAATGGGTCAACTTGTATGAAGAGTTTGAAATTTTAAACCCTGGAACTGCAATCCCCTGGCTTCACAATGCCAATCTGTTCTGGCAAGGATTTACTACCTGTTATGGGGACCTGAACCACACTGAAAATAACTGCGACAAGTGGCGGAAACTGAAACAATCCAAGACAGTTCAGGATTACCTCACCCTATTCAACCTATATTCCACAGGCCTCAACTACAACAATGCCGCCATGCGTGATCAGTTCTATGATGGTCTATCATCAGACATAACAGATAGCATGGTGGCCCAAAACTATGACCCCCACACCAAAACTTTTGCCCAACTCACTCAGCAAGCCCTGGAAATTGACTGCCACCTCATCTTGTTTGGTAGCAAACAAATGTCTCATGGGGGTAACAAGTCCAGCAGCAATGCCTTGTCCAGTAGGCCAACAAATAACCCCCAAAGCACTCCCCAAAAGGAGAAATTCAAAAATGGGGAATGGATATACAAGATCAAGGATGGGAAAGCTGTAAAAGGTCAGATTGTGGCCATTGGGCCCAACGCAAAGGGTTTCACGGTTCCAACCGTCCGCTACAATGGCAGCAATGCCAACGTACAAGAATCCTTCAAGGACATAAAGAAGGATAATCATCCACTGGTGGCCCCCAAGGCAAAGGATCCAGACTCAATGGATCTGGATAGCGCAGGAAAAGGAAAAGGGACAAACACCTGCTATAACTGTGGAGGACAGGGTCATATCACAGCCAAATGCCCCTCAGCTAAGATGTCAGGATACAAGGGAGTGGTTGAGGATGTAGAAACAACCGACAATGAGTTGGTAAAAGAATGAGCTCAAACCATGCCAGGGGGGCAGTCTTGGGCGCTATGTTACAAAATGCGCATAATGAAAATAAAAATATGGAAATGGAATGTATGTCATTAGGAAACCAATCACAACTACAGTTTTTCTTTCATGCATTCCCTCTGCACATAACCCCCGAATGCAAGTCTGCATATAATATGAAAAAATTCAACGGATGGGCCATGATTGACTCAGGGGCCATGTCAGTATTTATACATGAAGATTTGGTTAAACAATACCATATTCCTACTGTTGTCCTAAAAACACCCAAGAAACTGAGGGTAATCGATGGAAGGGAGATTGACTCTGGGTCTGTGACCCATTACTGCACCTTTGAGTTGTGTATTCAAGAGCACCGAGAAATCCTCAGTGCCTACATTGTGAATGTTGGCAAAAATGATCTAGTTCTGGGCATGTTGTGGCTCAAATTCCATAACCCAGACATTGATTGGGAGGGGAAAGATATGAAGTTCAACTTGCCAATATGCTTGAAACACTGCATTACAAAACCCCTACATGTGCAAGCAAACGAACCCAAGGAGCTCCAGTTGGACTCTTTAGATTCCCTCCCAACCAAATACAGGGAATTCAAGAAAATATTCACTGAAGAAGATGACATCCAGCCGTTACCACCCCATAGGAAGTGGGATATGGAAATAGATTTAAAACCGGATGCCAAGCCAAGGCATGGTCCCATATATAGTGTGGGCGTCAAGGAAGATGCAGAATTGTGCAAAACCTTGGATTGCCAACTGAAAGCAGGGCATATCAGACCCTCAAGGTCACCAATGGCATCCCCAGTCATATTTGTCAAAAAGAAGAATGGGAAGTTGCGCATGTGCATTGACTACCGGCAACTAAACAAAATGACAATCTCTAATGTGTACCCACTCCCACACATCAATGATATTGTGGAGACTCTGCGTGGGGCAAAGATATTCACCAAGTTTGATCTAAAGTGGGGCTTCAACCTCATATGAATTCAGGAAGGGGACGAATGGAAAGCAGCTTTTAAGACCAAATATGGGCTGTACAAGCCCTTAGTCATGCAATTTGGTCAAAAGAACACACCAGGAACCTTCATGGCCATGATCCAGGAAGAGTTCCAAGACATCAGGGGCATTTATGTTGTAATCTATATGGATGACATATTAGTATTCTCCAAAAACCAGGAAGAACATGATGAACATGTCAAGGAAGTTTTATGTCACCTCCAAAAAGCTGGCCTATATTGCGCCCTGGAGAAATGTGTTTTCGATGTCACTGCAGTTGATTACCTGGGAATAGTAGTGACTCCCCAGGGAATTAAAGTAGACCCAGCCAAGGTCAAAAAGGCTGTTGAATGGCCAACCCCTACCAACCCAACCGAAGTCCTGGAAGGGTTGGGGTTTGCAAATTGGTTGAGGCACTTCATAAAAGACTTTTCGAAAATTACAAGATGTCTTTATGAACTTGTCAAAAAGGATGTAAAATGGGAATGGACAGAAGAAAGGGATCAGGGATGGAACCTGCTGAAGCAGAAATTAAAAGAAGCCCCCCTCCTAATTCAGCCAGAACCCAACAAACCATTCATTTTGGAAACAGATGCCTCAGGCTATGCCACAGGCGCTGTATTATTGCAATATGGAGAGGACGGAATGCTCCACCTGATCTCCTATTACTCCAAGGCAATGGTCCCAGCAGAAAGAAACTATGATATCTACAACAAAGAAATGCTGGCAATTATAAAGGCCCTCAAACACTGGCGTCATTTGCAAGAAGGAGCCGAACACCCAGTAAACATTGTTTGTGACCACAAGAATTTGGAGTATTGGAAGACGAATCAGCCACTGAACGGCCAAGTCACACGGTGGCATGAGTTCCTATCCAGGTTCGAATTCAAGATTCTATATATTGAAGGGGCGAAGAATGGCCAGGCAGACATACTCTCTAGGCTGTCAAGACACATCCCTAAAGAGGGGGGTGAGAGCCATGCTCTGCTTGCGCAAAACCAATTTTTGGAGCTGAAATCACTATGCCTGCAAGCAATCACACCAGACAATGACCTGGAACAACTCATTAGGGATGCTATCCCAGGGGATGAACACCTATCAAAAGTCCTAAAAGCCCTAGATGACAATGAGAAGGTCAAAGATTGGGAATGGGACAAAGGACTCTTACAACACAAGGGCAGAATCTATGTCCCAAATAACAAAGAACTTCGCAAACTGGTCATCAAAAGCCATCACGACAGCCCAGCAGCAGGACACCCAGGACAGTTCAGAACATATGAATTGTTAGATTGCAAATACACATGGCTATCAATGAAAAAATCAGTCAATGAATATGTCACACACTGCGAGTCATGCATCAGGAACAAGCACAGCAACCAAGTTCCCCCAGGGCTCTTAAACCCAATACCCGCACCAGAAAAACCTTGGGAGGAAATTACTTATGATCTGATCACTGGGCTACCCCTGTCAGAGGGGTTTGATGCCATATTTACAGTTGTCGACCACCTGACAAAAATGGTCCACTTTATTCCATGTCAATTGGAAGCCAGTGCTATGGATTGCACCAACTTGTTCCTAACATATGTATGGAAACTTCATGGGTTACCACAGAAAACAATCTCAGACAGCAGCCCCAACTTTGCATCCAAATTCTTAAGGCACTTATACAAACAACTGGATATAAAACCCTCCTACTCCACAGCATACCACCCTCAGACAGATGGCCAGTCTGAACAGGCCAACCAAGTAGTGGAAGGGTACATCAGACACTATGTATCAGACAGACAAGACGACTGGGTCTTGCTCCTGCCATTGGCTGAATTTGCCTACAATAATGGTGTCAACGCCTCAACTGGCAAATCACCATTCTTTGCAAACTACGGCTTCCACCCAAGGCTAGCAGTTGGGGACAGGGAGGAACCAGAACTCCCTCTAGCAGACGACCATGCAGAATGGCTCCAAAAGGGCCATGACAAACTTAAGGCAGCCCTGGAAATAGCAAACCAGAGGATCAAGGAATACTACAACCAGAAGCATCGGACTCCTGAAGCTATTAAGGTTGGAGACAAAGTCTGGCTTGATACCAAAAACATACAGACACAGCAGGCCTCCAGGAAACTGGCCCACAAAAGAGTTGGACCATTCAAGGTGGTAGCACAACATGGCACACATGCCTACAAACTGGACCTACCAATAACCATGAAAATACACCCAGTGTTTCATGTCTCACTCCTGACCAAATATAAAGACAACCCCTATGGCTGTCAGGTTCCCCCACCACCACCTGTGGTAACTCCAGAAGGGGAAGAAGAATTCAAAGTAGAACAGATCATAAAGTCACGATACAGTGAAAGATCTAACGTCTTTGAATACTATGTCAAGTGGCTCAGCTATGACGAGCGACAATGGTTAACCTATGATGACCTGGTGAATGCACCAGAACTCATTGCCAACTATGTCAAGTCACACCCAAAGGCACCCCATGACCCCTGTGCCTTGAAGGGGGGAAGTGTCACAAACTGACACACATATATCCACTCTATAATATTTTCTCGATTTACTACATTTTATGAGATCATCTTCAAAACATACTTGCCTTTTATGGTATATCTGTGTCATGTGACTCAGGGAATGTTCCAGACTGGTAACCAAGATGTATTTCAACTCCAATGTGAAATTCTGCAGTTCCGCAGTTGCTTCTACTGCTTCTATCTCTTATCAGTTGTGACTCACTGTATGGACTTGTTTGTTATGATGTGGCTTGTACTATGTATATAAACTGGGTCAAGTTCACAGAGGACTCCTCAAGAACTTGACCTCTTGTCGAATACAAGTTCTTTTCCTTTCTTACTATTTTTCTTGTTGCCTGACTTGTCGTTGTCGACATTACTGTAACATACAACAAGCCAATGGTTGGAATGGCAGGGACTGAGGCCCCCAGCATACCCAAGGAGTTCAGTGATTTTGCTGGCCTATTTGGAGAAGAAGGATTCAGAGAATTACCACCACACCATGGGGAATATTACTGTGCCATTGATCTAATTGAGGGAGCTGAATTACCAAAACCAGCTAAAACATACCCAATGACACCAGCTGAGTCTGAAGCCCTTGAAAAGTACATAGAACAGGAACTAAAAGATGGGAAGATAAGAAGAAGTCATTCCAGCATATCATCACCATGTTTCTATGTCAACAAGGCAGATGGGGTACTTCAACTAGTGGTTGATTATAGGAAACTGAATGCCATCACCAAACCATACTGCTTTCCAATGCCCATACAAACAGAACTAATTGAACAGCTCAGGGAGGCTAAGATATTCACAAAAATGGACATCCAGTGGGGATTCAACAATATCCAGATTAAAGAGGGTGATGAATGGAAGACAGCCTTTCAAACCAAACTAGGCTTATATGAAAGCCTAGTAATGCCATTTGGAGTAATAAATGGACCAGCTTGCTGGCAGAGCTGGGCAAACTGGTTATTCAAGGACTTAATTGACAAAACCATGGTAGTGTACATGGATGATATTCTAGTGTATTCTAAGAACAGAGAAGAACACATAGGACATGTCAGAGAGGTGCTGCAACAGTTAAGGAAGAACCACTTGTTCCTTAAACCACACAAATGCAACTTCTTCACAACAAGCACAAGCTTCATTGGCATTGTGATATCCCCTGAAGGGATATCAATGGAAAAGGAAAAAGTCTGTGCCATAACAGAATGGAAAACCCCTTCCACTGTGAAACAGGTACAAGCCTTCCTGAGATTAGCAGGTTTCTATCAGAGATGGGTAAAAAACTTTAGCAACAAGGCAAAACCACTGACACAACTAACCAAGAAGGAGCAGAAGTTCCAATGGACAGAAAGAGAGGAAAATGCCTTCAGGGAAATAAAGAAGGCAATTACAGAAGAGCCAGTATTAATACACCCCAAACCTGATGAGCCATACATGCTAGAAACAGATCCCTCAGGAGTGGCCTTAGGGGCAATACTGAGCCAGAAAGGGGAAGATGGAAGATTACACCCAATAGCATACTTATCAGAAAGCTTCACACCACCACAAAGAAACTATGACACCTATGACAAGGAGTTATTGGCAATAGTCAGGGCCCTTGAGCACTGGAGACTTCTATTGGAGGGTACCAAGATAACTATTACAGTATACACAGATCACTGTAACCTGCAGTACTGGCAGGAAGCAAACACTTGGAACAGAAGACATGCCAGGTGGTATCTGCTGCTAGCATCCCTCAACTTCCAAATAGTATACAGACCAGGAAAGATGTCTCAGAAACCTGATGCCCTATCAAGGAGACACAACCATGAGGAAACTCCAGTTGAACCACAAATTATCATACCAGCAGAGAGATTTGTGGGGGTCAGGGCAGATGTGAGAGGAAACTTCCTGGAAGAGCTCAAGGAAGCACAGGAAGAGGATGAGACAATCAAGACACTAAGGGAAACAGTGTTAGATAAGGATTCACTACCACCATCAGTGAAAAAGGAGTTCAAACAATATGAAATCAAGGATGGGTTCTTTGGTATGATGTGAGAACATATGTGCCAGAAGACAAGGGGCTATTGTTACAGGTCAGGGTACACTTG
>JARWMV010000186.1:0-25970 GCA_030998015.1 Ceratorhiza oryzae-sativae | reverse complement strand
AATGCTTCAGACGTCCCCGTCAGCCTTTCTGAATATGCAAATTAGAAGAGAACATACCTGGTCAGCAAGCCAGTGTTGATGGTATAGCGCAAGAGTTTGTCAATCAAGGCATCCGTTCTAGAACAATAATCAGCCTGTGACCAATGTGCATATATGAACAGCTGAACGAACCGTCCAAAGCCAGTGCGTTGGGTCATCAACGCGGTCGAAAGCATATACACAATCAGCACATCACACAGTGCAGCTGAAGACAGCCATCCCGCCACGAGCCACTGTCATCACGGTCAGCATCCGAATCCCACCAAGTGCTCAACCATGACATACCCGGTATTCGATAAACTGAACCCACATCTTGAGCACCCACACCATTCCGAAGCAAGCAAGACCAAACCCGAGCTGGGTAACTGAAATGATACCCTAAGGGAGAATCACACGAGATCAGAAACCCAATAAACCCATCGATCATATCAGAACATACAATCAGGACGCCCAGAACCTTCGTCTTGCGCGTGGCTTCGTTCCTGTTCCCAACGCGGCTAGTGACTGAAAGTCTAATCAGAAAACTCGCCGATATTATGCCAGCAAGAAATCACTCACAGTACCAGGCCCGACGAGCAAAGAAGCTAATCCAACATCGGCTTTAGCGGACGGCGTGTTACACAAGTTATCGACGTACGCTTGAACCATGAATGTAATGATCGCGGTCAGGCCAACTTCCATCTAGACCCGAATTTGCAAAACTAAGTTCCGTGTGTGAAACCGAAATGAAATAAGAATACACACGTTGAAAGACCTGGATGCAAATCACATCCCCATGAGCACGCTGTCAACGGGGAACTGTGGCGCCAAACTTACCAGTTGTTATACTGCAGCGCGACGGGATTGGCAAAGTTGTCAATCATGTACCAGTATTGCATATGGCAAATGAAGATTAGCTGGAGTGTGTCAATGCACCTGTCACACGATTCGCGGTTAGCGCGTCTTGCAGAGATATTTTTGGGGTATGGCAACGGACCAGAGTGCGACTACCTGCGTGTCGGAACTTGGAATGAGCTGGAACTCGTTGGCACGAGAAACGGAGACGTACGAATAGTCGGTCAAAGAGACTGTCATGCACGTATCGGACCCAGTAGATGTACGACTGCAAGGTCATGATACCGTACAGACTAACAGATTGTCAATAACTGTATCATCTATCATTAAAAAAAAGGCTTACAAGGTGGCAATGATCACCCCAATGTAGGTCGAACCAAAAGTGTCGTCAAGGAGGCCCATTTTGTGTTAGAGTAAGCAGGTACAGAGATCAACTGCCTGATAGCTAAAGCCCGAGTCGGGGGGGATGAGAGTGGGGAGGCCTGATTTCACAGTACAGTGCCTGTGCATTGATATACAGCCGACGGGGGGACTGGACGCTTAGCTAAACGATCAGACAAACCAGTCGCCGCTAGATCAGAACAACCGGCAATAGAGAACCATTCTAGCAGAGAATATGCAAATTTCCATGTGACGGGAAAGAACTCGGACAACCAACACGCAAGACCGACGAGGACCCGCCATGACCGGTCGAGGTAACTAACCAGGCTTAGCGTGAGATCAGAAGTGCTATAGACCCGCAAACGTGGTGGCTTCTCAGGGTGAGCCAACGTGGTGGCGCGTGATGTGGATTGCAGGGTCGACCAAGGACGCAATTTGTGCCAAATCCACAACTGGGTGGTTCCCTCAAGGCACCCACAAACGCAGTGCATTTTGGTCTAGAAGAAATGTACAAAAAGAAAATAGCGAAAGCGAACGTGATGGAAAACTAGTCCTGAGCTATAGTATCTATAAACATATACAACTTTTAATCGAAACCCCTTGAGAATGTCTATAGCGGCTTGCTGCGCTTTTTGCTCTCCATCGACTCTGAGCCGTCGAGATCATACTCCTCATCCTTGCCCTCGCGAGGCAAAACGACCACCCGCTTTTGGCGTTCGTGAGGAGGAGAGTCCATCTCGGCAACCTGAATTTGCGTATCGGTGTGGAGAAGAACACCGCTGTTCAAATCGAGCTATGTGGTCATCATTAGCAACATGCCCTCGGTTAGGGATAAAGCGCGGCCTACTGGGACGGGGCTGCCGGTCGGTTGAATTTGACCGTGTTCGATGCCGGAAGGCGGTTCACCTCGCCGAGTCGGTACGAACCCGACTCGACGTGCACAACGTTTTCGGGTTCGATTTCGCGCGAGTTGAGGGTAGCGAGAAGCGTCTATGCATTGAGTATGTTAGCGAATTCAAGTTCTCCACCAGAAGGTGGGCAATAGCATCGGCACGAGGCAGAAATGAAGACATCGATAGACAAGGTTGAAGGGCATGATCGGTGTGGATCCTATTCGAAATAATTACCCACATTGGTATATACTATTAGCCAAGGTCAGTCTTCATTTTTCGCTCTTCAAAAACAGAATAAACGTACGTTTCCCGAGCGTAAAATTAAACCCAAGGTGGATCAAGTTGTTCATTGTACAAAACGTGACCACGTCCGTGATGGCTATCAAACTAAAATACGCTCAGTTCCATGATGACAGGAGCAATGCGGAAGGGAACATACCTGGTCAGAAGGCCGGTGTTGATCGTGTACCGCAAAAGCTTGTTAATCAGTGCGTCAGTTCTGCTCAAGCGAAGCACAAATTTAGTCACACAAGACAAATCCGAGGGAGAAGATGCAAGACGGACCGTCCAAATCCAGTTCGTTGAGCCATGAGGGCTGTGGACAGCATGTACACGATAATGACATCTCCCAAAGCCGCGGCGCCGAGCCATCCTCCGACGAGCCACTAAAACGAGCCAGTGGCGGCCAGAGAGTGTCGAAGCAGGGATCGGCATTATTGAAACAGTGGCGTTGTGTCAAAGGGAGATTGGGGAGAGGGCGATACGACAAAGAAGCGCGCGTATATATCGGCTGATTTAATTTCCCTCCTCGAACACACGGAGAAGAATCCACCCACGTTGTACTTGATGAACTTTTGAAACTCGCCTAGAACCCAGACCATCCCGAACGCCCCCATCCCGAAACCAAGCTGACAGAGCGCGATGAAGCCCTGTTGTGATGGTTTGTTGATGTGAAATGAAATCGGGGGGAAGAGAATATCGCAACGGCGTGTCGAAGGAGCAAGGCCAGATCACCGGGCACAGACGGGTAGGCAATCAGACGGGAAGCATACGAGCCAATCGGTTGGAGGCGAGTGATTAGCGCAGGAAGAAATAATTAGCCGTGAAAATTCGACGGAATCAAACATTCGAGCACAACTAACAATAATGGCACCCATCATTTGTGTCCGGCGAGTTGTGGTGAAGCGCGAGCCAACCCGCTTCGTAACTATGGGGTTTGTGTCAGATTGACATGGCCAAGAGGAAGAGAAGAGGAACATACAATACCACGCGCGTCTCGCGAAGAACCTTCAAACACGTAGGTTTTAGCGATCACTATAGCAAAGCACAGGGGGCGAAAACAAGCTCACACTTGAACCATAAACGTGATGACTGCGGTTAGACCGACCTCCATCTAAGCGAATTCGCGTAAGTCAGGAGCACAAACAGACTGAGCTAGATTGGTCATACGTTGAACGACCTAAATCCGGTTTAGAGTGAGAGTTTTGTAGAACAGAGAAGGGAGCGTACCAGTTATTGAACTGCAGCGCGGCGGGATTCGCATAATTGTTGATCAGGTAATGGTATTGCATGTGTGCTATGCAAGCCATTTGAAGCGTGTCGATCACCCTACGTGCATCATTCAGAATTCAAACCAAGTGAGGGTTCTGTGGCTGACTTACCAAAGTGCGAAAACCTATGCATGGCCGTCGGTCAAAGCTCACTGGAGACGAAAGTTCGAGGAAAACTCACGAATAGACGATCAAAAGTAGTGTCATGGATATACCTGCTCCAGTAGATATAGGTCTGGAGCGTCATGATGCCATAGAGGCTAAAAAGAAGTCAGATTTCCTCTGGTGACACGAATCCAGGGGTCCGAAGGGAAGAGACGTACAAGGTGGCGACGACAGTGCCAATATAAGTAGCGCCAAAAGTAGAGTCGAGGGCGCCCATGATAACCGGTAGGAGTCAAGGAGTGATACAGGCCAAAGGTGCTCGCCGCTCGGACTACGGGATCGAGTCGATCAAGCGAGACAGACCAAGGCAAGTTGGAGTCGGGCAAAGAGAAAGGGGGAGGGAAGTTATCCCAGACGCATAAGAGCTCATATACCAGCCGACGGAGCTAAATGCCGGGCAACACATCCCGTCTGGCGCATCAAGCCGAGTCCGAGGAGTTGCAGAGGGAACCGTCTAATTTTCTCACTCGACCAATCGTATCCAAGTCACACATGCCGTCGCTGATGGTATGAAATGCACAATGTGGAGTAGGTGGTGGCCGTGGCATACCCGGATAGCCGATATTTGATCGTGTTTGAACTTGACCACAACCACGACGATGAGACAACCGTTCTAGCCTTGCCGCGGCAGAGACCGGGTGATGGTTTATCATATTGTTGAAACCTCCACGAATCTCAGTGCTGCTTCGAGTAATATGCTCGCACTGATGGGTGCCACACCCCTAATCACGTTTGCACGCCCATTCCATCCGGCCCTCTAAATATCGCTGCGAATAGGTGGATTCTTGCACCCTAACTCTTCTGCTCTTCTCTCTCGCTCTCGCTCGACTCTTGCTTGCACAACCATGGGCGTGGCCGCTTCGAAACATGTCTCGAACCCAGCGCGCGTCGCGACTCCCGTCTCCTCGTCTGCCGAGCAAAAGCCCAAGTCCACGGTCTCGGCCGACGAACTCGCGTCCTACAAGTCCTACGACTATGTCATCGTTGGTGGCGGCACTGCTGGATGTGTCCTCGCTCACCGGCTGAGCGAGGATCCTAATGTCTCTGTTTTGGTGGTTGAGGCCGGCAAAGAGTGAGGCGTACACGTTTTTTCGGGATAACGATTGGTATTGACGTGTATTAGCTCGCTCGACCAGTTATTCTCGAGGATTCCGCTGACGTTTGCCAAGTTGTTCAGGTGAGGCTATCGGTATCGCGTTGGGCGACATTACTAAAACTCTTTTCATTTCAGGACCGAGGCAGATTGGGCTTACAACACAACGTGCGTCCGTCCTCTGGCTTTCACTACATTCTATCTAACCCTTATTCCTATCAGCCCTCAGCCACAGCTCAACAACCGTGCCCTTTTCTGGCCGCGCGGGAAGATGCTCGGCGGATGCTCGTCCATCAATGCTATGATGTACACGCACGCTGCTCCATCTGACTACGACGAATGGAACACCGAGGGATGGCGTTACGATGACCTGAAGCAATATTTCCGCAAGGCTGAGAAGTTTACCCCTCATGTCGCCCATCCGCTCGTCGACAATACCCACCGTGGAGAGCAGGGCCAATGGCGTACTGGCTATTCATACATTAGCGATATGGGTAAACTGTGGATCGAGAGCTGCAAGAGTGTGGGGATTCCGTACAATCCGTAAGAGCTGGTTTCGTTCCATAATTGCGTAAATTCTTATGACGCTTGAATAGCGATATCAACACTCCTGCTGGCTCAATCGGTGTCTCTGAGATCGTCTCTCACATTGACCCCAATGGCGAACGTACGTCTCGTCTTCAACCCCCCTCATTCTCATATTCACCCGCATTCACCCCACAGGCAGCTCCACCTCAGCTGCTTACCTCCCCAAACCCATTCTCGCTCGTCCGAATTTGCACGTCTTGATCAATACCCGCACCACTCGCATCCTCTTTTCCGAGGACGGCAACCGTGCAGTTGGAGCGGAACTCGCTCAAACCGCCAACGGCCCACGATTCCGCGTCGCAGCCAAGAAAGAAGTCATCTTGTCCGCTGGGGCTATTGGGACACCTCAAATCCTCCTAGCGTCCGGTGTTGGACCAAGGGATGAGTTGACCGAGGCGGGTGTAGAGGTCGTCAAGGAACTGAACCATGTCGGGAAGAACATGTATGACCATCTGTTGGGGTGCCTTATTTTCCGCGCGACCCAGTCGCTCGATTATCTCGGCACACCCACTGGGAGCTTGCTGCCTCTGATTCAGTGGATGGCGACTGGAAAGGGCCCTTTGACGTGCAATGTCGGTATTCACCTGAGGGGACTTCGCATGACCGTAAAGCTGACATTCTGGGCCTAGGTCGCGGAAGCTGCTGCGTTCTTCAGGTCGGATGATCAAAAGTGCGTTGATTTTTTTCTTATCTCAGAACGCTGATCCTGCTCCGTTACGTCTCACGCTCATACATCACCCACCCTACCCACTCTTTTTCATTTCTTTATTGACCCTAACTGACGATCCGGCGGCCGAACAGAATATTCCCGAACCAACCCAAAGACGAAATTGACACTACCTCGGGTAAAAATGCCCCTGACATGGAGCTCATCGGTGCAAGTCTGGCGTTTATAGAGCACGGCTTTAGGACGATTACCCCTGGCGAAAAGGCGTTTACCATTGTGAGTTGCCTTGGACTCGGGCTGGGCTTGAGCCGTGGGTTGATTGATGCGTGGTGCTAGGCTACGGTGCTCCTTCGCCCACAGAGTACTGGCACGATCACTATCAAGTCTGGGGACGTCTGGGAGGATGCGATCATTGAGCCCAAGTGCGTTCCTCTCAATATCGTCTATTTGCGTCTGGCTAAGATATATTTTCGTACAGCTACTTTTCGTCCCCGCACGACATCAAGATTATGATCCAAGGCGTGCGCGCAGCACTTCGGGTTGCGCATACCGACCCGCTTTCCTCGAAACTGGTGTTCAAGCCGGAGAACAAGGATACGAGCAGCGTCTACTTTATGGGTGATGCTGATCCCGAGACTGTCACCGACGAGGTGATTGAAGGGTGGTTGAGGCGTGAGGTTCAAACTATCTACCATCCCGTACGCCTTTCTGTTCCTCCGATATGATCTTATATTCATATCTGGTCTACAGGTCGGAACTGCGCGCATGGGCACTTCACCCGAGAACAGCGTCGTCGACGCCAAGCTCAAGGTTCACGGGATCCAAGGCTTGCGTGTCGTCGATGCCTCGATTTTCCCAACCCAGCTATCCGGACACCCGTGTGCGGGTGTGGTCACGACTGCCGAAAAGGCTGCGGATTTGATCAAGGCCGACGCATAGAATCACATCATCTCCTTTTTCGCTCTGGTGGAACGGCTTGTGAAGATATCGTAGAAATGTGTACCATCGCTTAGTAGTAATAGAGCCGCATGTTTTCCGTGTTATTTTTGCCCGCATCTGAAGACGCGTGGCAGTATGGAGTACCGCCGGGTGGCGCCGTTCATCTTGTTTCCTATTGTAATCTAATTCCGAAAAGTTCCGGTTTGGTATCCATTTGTCATGGTGGCTCTTCGCACACTGTGGCGTCTGTTTCAAAATCCCGCAACCACCTGTTTTGTCGACATGGCTGTTTTGCTAAATGGGAGACGGGGATAGACGTCGATCCCCGCTTGTCAATTGTGTCTTGGTGGAGCTGTCCGATGTGCTGCTGCTACTTTCCCGGTTTGTTTGACTGACCGGGTAAATCCTGGGTTGCGGCATTTTATTTTTGTCTACTACACTTTAGAGTAGAAGTTAATAAGATGGCTCGTGAGTGGGCGGAGCTTATCGCTCCGAACCGTCCTAGAGCCGGTGTTATTTGATTATGCCCTACGGAGTCTCAAGCTATACCTTCTGGGTGTAGGCTTGGGTTCTAGAGGAGCGAAGACTTGGGTTGGGTGGAGTGCCGAGCTCAAACGGGTATGCAATGGAGACGGTCTGGAGATCTTTCGTCGTCCGAAATGTGCCGGACAAAGAGAAACACTCCCGTTCAAGCGCGGCTTCTTGACGAGAATATGAGAAGGTCAGGACGTCGTCGGCACTTGCAGAGCGTTCTATCTGCCATACCGGATTAGGGAAGCGGACCAGGCTCATGTTCTACGGTTTGAGTCTCTTACGGGGCTTGAATTTTGGCACGTGTATAGAGCCAACCAAACGCCCTATACATACAAATTTATCCCATTAGCTTGTGCTGGTTCTGCCATAGTGATTTTGGCAAATGTGCTTGTTGAATCAATTCAGCCATCAAAAAATTGTGGGATGTTTAATAACTTCCTTCAACGACCCTGCTTTGAACATCAAGCGAGTCTATATGACTCTTGTGCATGCTAGATGTGCTGTCGCAGAGAAGTCATCCCATATGATATTGAGACCGCTTGATGCCGGCGTGAAACTTAGGTCGCAACCAAACCGGTAAACGCTGATTGCACTGCCGCCACGTTCCTCTCTACCTTGAGGATTGCAACGAAGCATCAGACATCATACGCAGCCCCTACTTCCACAGGTGAGTCGTAAACGCATATAGTAAACAAATCCCTTATATTGATGTCGTTTTCATCAGCGAAGTCTGTTGCCTCATTCCAAGGAGACGAGCTCCTCTACCAGTGGCACGACTGCGACTGCAAACCTTATTCTAGCTTCGTTCTCGTCCTCTACCCCTTTTTGCACTGCGAGATTCCTTGGCCTCACCTTTCCACTCCCCAATGCCTCTATTTCAGCTTGAACCCAAATGATAGCCTGTCTGACTCGTTTGCTACCAGTTGTTTTACAATGCTGGCAATCAAGGGCTGCCACCTTTGCAGACACAAGCTCTAATCCTAGCATTGCAAACCGAGCCAAGGTATCCTCAATCATTGATAAAACCTCCCTGGGCCCTTGTTGCAACTGCTAAGCACTTGCATGGGAATTGTTTACAAGGTCAAGGCATTGTGTCAGTGCTTTTTGGCACCTGATAACCAGATCGTTTTTGGATTTGTATCAGCTCACTCTGCAGATTGGGAATGTCCAAACTTTTTGGACAATTCCATGTAAAATAGATGTTTTGTCCACTTTTAGATTTTAGGTGACCTGTGGACTGTGGCATCTTCAACAAAAGCTTTAGTAGGCTGGTATTCATGTTGTTGGGATTGTCCTGGTCCCAACAAATGCATTTAGAAAATGGGCAAAACACCCAATTTTAAGTATTTTGCATCACAATATGGATACATTGCCTACATAAACCTTGTTACAGGTCAGGGTACACTTGAATATCTAGAGCTTAAGAAAATGTAGATATGTTAGTATACACTAATCATACTCAATACTTCTTAGACTAGAGAAAGAAGGCTCAAAGTAGTTGCAATGCAATCAAGTAACACTCAAGGTAGTCTTAATCTTTCACAGTGTAAACTGACTAATTTATAGGTATAAAGACCAAGACTACTATGGTCAGGTTCCCTTAGATATCTTAAATGTAGTTCAGGTCACTTGGACTAACTGATACTAATCTTAATACTAAACTTAAGTGATAGCTTATAGGATAGATGGTGGGCTGCCTAATGTGTGTACTTCCTCAGCTACAGGTACTTAGATTTCCTCTAATAGCTGGTACTTAATGTCACACTCAATCAGGCAATATTGTATCCTTATATAACTCTGTATATAAGATACAATGAATCAGACAGTATATAACTAATATGGTACATTATTCCTCAGAACTAGTTATATATGAAATCACACACAGACAAGAGAAATAGAAAGAGAAAAGAAACCAATAACCAGTCTGGGTTGAGTAGAGGAGGGTGGTCTGGAAGGGCCTCAGAGGAGGTCCTTTTATACCCTGAGGAGGGCATTCCAGAGCCAAATAGATGCACACATGCCAGTGTGATCATCAAAAGAGGGTACTGCTATACTTGAGGTACACCCTAGCCCAGTATAGGATATGAGAGTAAAGACAGGGTGTGGATCGAAGGCATTGATGCATCTGAGACCTGCTATTGGCTTGTAGATCATATTATCATAGTATATACATGTAATGAACAGAGGCTACATCTCAGTGAGTCATAAAGTGAGTCAGAGAAGCTTCTGGATCAATTCAGAAGGCTCTCCTGACTCACTGGAGTCATTAGATCTTGATTGATGGTCCAGTAAGATTCTAATGATCTTCAGGCCATTCCAGCACAAGGATCTGGTGGATTGGGACGATCTTCAGGCAGCAGATACTGCTGAAGATTAGCTATTGATAGAGCATAAGATCGCTTTGATAGTGTAAGCGGTTGCCAAGATATGAGCAGCGTGATGTTGTAATCAATATCTCCTGATAAGAGGAAATATCACAACCTCTATATCTCTCTGAGTTCTTAAGATAAAATCATGATAAAATATGTGTTGGAAAGAGGAGATTTTGTACTATTTAATGGAACACAAATAGTACAAATTCAGATGCATACAAATTCATTTAATTTCAAGAAAATTACAGAGGCATCGCTTGAGGTTGGCAAAGCAGACTAAAATAATAGAAAATGTTAGTGATCCATAAAAAACCTGTAACATCCAAATTCAGCATCCAAAAAATTTGGATGCTCTGCTTGTGCAGAGTCAGTTTTGATTGCAGCTCCTCTCAGCACCTCTTCACTATGCTTGTATGCCATGCATCTAGGGGAGTAATACTGGTCACATTCAATGCACTTTTGATGATCTTCTCTGTGTAGGCCTCCTATTGTGCTTCATGGAGCACACTTGTGAATCTTCAAAGTAAGGTGGTCTTCAGTTTTGGATGCAGGAAACCTGTAGGTCACAAATAGGTCTTTAGTGAGCTTTCAGCCAATTCATGTCCATCTGTCCACTTCTGCTTGATAGATGTGCTTCAAGGGGTGAAAAAGCCCAATGTCAACTGTTTGCAGGATGCCTGTTGATATGGCTAGGAAGCTCAACTGTGGCAGTCCAAGCTTTGGCAGCATACATCAAGAGCTCAATTGTCAGGTGTGATCCATGTCCTCCAAGATAAGACATCACCATTTCCCACTAGTACTGGTGAGATGGAGTCAACCTGGCCACCTTATTCAGCTTGATGCTCTTTATTGCAATAGGAGTCATGTAGTTAGTGAATCATGTATTGTCACAAGCCAGAAGGTGTCATGGCAATTAATGATGATTTCTAGTATTTTAATATTCCTTATTATCTATAGTTTCTGGGTCAGGTGACTCATGGAACTTTCTGGTTGATTTGTCAGATGCTGACACATCATATTTGATATCAAATGACCAATTGCAGTTTGTGACTATGTATTCTCAGCTGTACAATGAATGGTATATAACAGGGATCATGTTACAGGTCAGGGTATACTTGAATATCTAGAGCTTAAGCAAATGTAGATATGTTAGTATACACTAATTGTACTCAATACTTCTTAGACTAGAGTAAGAAGGCTCAAAGTAGTTGCAATGCAATCAAGTAACACTCAAGGTAGTCTTAATCTTTCACAGTGTAAACTGACTAATTTATAGGTATAAAGAGCAAGACTACTATGGTCAGGTTCCCTTAGATATCTTAAATGTAGTTCAGCCCTAGTCGCTTGGACTAACTGATACTAATCTTAATACTAGACTTTAAGTGATAGCTTATAGGATAGACGGAGGGCTGCCTAATGCGTGTACTTCCTCAGCTACAGGTACTTAGATTTCCTCTAATAGCTGGTACTTAATGTCATGCTCAATCAGGCAATATTGTATCCTTATATATCTCTGTATATAAGATACAATGAATCAGACAGCATATAACTAATATGGTACTTTATTCCTCAGTACTAGTTATATAAGAAATCACACACAGACAAGAGAAATAGAAAGAGAAAAAGGAAACCAATAACCAGTCTGGGTTGAGTAGAGGAGGGAGGTGGTCTGGAAGGGCCTCAGAGGAGGTCCTTTTATACCCTGAGGAGGGCATTCCAGAGCCAATTAGATACATGCATGCCAGTGCAATCATCAAAAGAGGGTACTGCTATACTTGGGGTACACCCTAGCCCAGTATAGGATATGAGAGTAAAGACAGGGTGTGGATCAAAGGCATTGATGCATCTGAGACCTGCTATTGGCTTGTAGATCATATTATCATAGTATATACATGTAATGAACAGAGGCTACATCTCAGTGAGTCATAAAGTGAGTCAGAGAAGCTTCTGGATCAATTTGGGAAGCTCTCCTGACTCACTGGAGTCATTAGATCTTGATTGATGGTCCAGTAAGATTCTAATGATCTTCGGGCCATTCCGGCGCGAGGATCTGGTGGATCGCGACGATCTTCGGGCAGCAGATACTGCCAAAGATTAGCTATCGATAGAGCATAAGATCGCTTTGATAGCGTAAGCGGTTGCCGAGATATGAGCGGTGCGATGTTGTAATCAATATCTCCTGATAAGAGGAAATATCGCAACCTCTATATCTCTCTGAGATCTTATCGTAAAATCTTAATAAAATATGCTTTGGAGAGCGGGAATTTTGTACTATTTAATGGAACAGAAAATAGTACAATTCAGAGCGCATACAAATTCAAGTATTTCACAATTTAATTACAGAGGCATTGCTTGAGGTTGGCAGAGCAGACTAAAATAATAGAAAATGTTAGTGATCCATAACAGATCAAGTTCAAAGGGAGTTCCCCAAGAACTTGACCTCCAGTTGTGAGCTCAGTTCAAATATCTTTCAGATTCTGGTTAGGTCTTGACATGTATAAGACAAGTCAGCAAGCAAGTAAAGTGACCATGCTATGACTTACTGTAACTAGTCACTTATAGTATGACTGTAGTCTATGTAATGACTTGAACAGTCTTTCTCTCAAGTATATAAGGCTACCTTTGAGCCTTCTAGTTCCTCATCCTCCTTCCTTGCTTGTTTTTATGAGCTGCACAGATGGCCATAACATAACAAGGGAATTAATCTATAGTCTATAGCATTTTCTCCAAAGTTGAACAAGCTATAAACAGGGTCACATAGCCTCAGTGCTTACCATGGTTATCTAACTTGCTCCTGCAATTCTCTCCATTGTAACTTGGAGCAAGGAGCAAGGAGTCATGTGACCCCAGGACCTCATGCAGCTCTATAAGATTTGGAGCCACAACAACCCTAAGAGCAACTTACTTAATACTTGTTTACACCACACATGACCTATAACATACTGCAGACTGTGGAACAGTCTGACTCATACCTTGAGGGGTATATAACTCATTGAAAGCAAGCCTGTGGATGTCAAGACCCCTCTGTCTCCTTGTCTCTATTGATTCCTTAACTAGTGGCTATGTTGTCGGTGGTAATTTGCAGTGTATATTGATAGTATTTATGTAGTATGTACAGGTGGTCCCTGTGGTTGACAAGATAAAGCAAGCTGGGGTCCACAGTCTTGCTTTCAATGAGTTATATACCCCTCAAGGTATGAGTCAGACTGTTCCACAGTCTGCAGTATGTTATATGTCATGTGTGGTGTAAACAAGTATTAAGTAAGTTGCTCTTAGGGTTGTTGCAGCTCCAAATCTTATAGAGCCACATGAGGTCCAAGGGTCACATGATTTAAGTGCTGAGGTCACATGATAACTCACTCCTCACTCCAAGTTACAATGGTGAGAATTGCAGGAGTGAGTTAGGTAACCACCATAAGCACCAAGATCATGTGATGTGTGAAGTGCCAGGGTCATGTGACAACTTGCTCCTTGCTCCAAGTTACAATGGAGAGAATTGCAGGAGCAAGTTAGATAACCACAGTAAGCACCAGGATCACATGACAACTCACTCCTTGCTCCAAGTTACAATGGAGAGAATTGTAGGAGCAAGTTAGATAACCACTGTAAGCACCAGGATAAGCACTGAGGTCACATGACTATGTTTATAGCTTGTTCAACTTAGGAGAAAATGCTATAAACTATATGCTAATTCTCTTGTCATGTTATGGTTGTCTGTGCAGGTCATAACAGTGGACACCAGCTTGCTTTATCTTGTCAACCACAGGGATCACCTGTACATACTACATAAATACTATCAATATACACTGCACATTACCACTGACAACATAGCCACTACTTAAGGAATCAATAGAGACAGGCAGACAGAGGGGTCTCAACACAGAGGCCTTAGCAGACAACTGGGCAACGCTGAGTGGTGAACCCAAGCCAGTGATTAGGACTATACACAGAGGTATTATCCTCCTTAACTGTACTTCAAGAGTACATGTAAGGGCCTAGAGACCAGGTTGTGACAAGGGAAAAGAGGGGAGGGAAATTGAGGGTGGCTTACAACACAAATTAAACATTTACAAACAGATGGCAGTGTCAAGTATGGTTCAAATGCCTTTGAGGCTTTCCTGCAATCTGAGGGGATTCAGCACCAGAAGACCAAGGCTGATTCATCAGCAAGCAATGGTGTAGCTGAATGAGCAATACACACCCTAAACAATTGTCAACACACAATGCAATTTGACACACATTTACCTGAGAAGTATTGGGGTTACACAATCCTACATGCAACTCACCTCTGGAACATAACACCAAAGAAACACCTAGATGGCCAAACACCAAGCAAAGCATTTAGTGGCAAGATTCCAAATGTGTCTGGATTACTTATCTTTGGATGCAAGGCCTGGGCCTGTGTGCCAGACAATACACACATGAAACTCCAAGCATGCTCAATCAAGTGCATATAACTTGGATTTGCCCCTAATAGGAAGGCACACATGCTTGCTCAGTGCAGTATCAGTTGTATAATCACATCATGTGACATGGTCTTTGACAAAGTGCTAGACAATTGGCAGTGTGTGGTTATTAAGGACCATGATGAGAGTCCAACAGATGATGAGGAGGGTAAATTGGATGAATTACTGCCAATCCAAATCAAGACTCATTCACCAAAATTATCTGATGAACCATTTGAATTGTCAGAACCTGTGCACATACCCAATGAACCAGAAATCATACCTTCCAATAGCTCAGACTTGGAGCCTGAAGAGCAAGAGATTGCAGTTTTACAGCAAGACCCACTACCTCTGTGTCAATCTATGTGAACAAAGAGCACCAGTATGACATGGAGTGCAAGTGGGTGTTTTAGCACATACAGACAGACAAGAGAATGAAGAGGCACTTACTGTGATGATGGAATTGCCACCTCAAATGTTTGAGGAAGCTATGTGTTGCCCAGATGCAAATCTATGGCTTTAGGTGATGACAGAACAGCTCAAATCAATTGAGCAGCACAAAGTCTGGATGCTTGTGGGCCAACCTATCAACAAAAAATGTTGTTAAATGCAGAGTGGGTGTTTGACTATAAGCATGGTCCTGATGGCAAAATCATGCACTACAAGGCTCAATTAGTTGTGATGGGCTTTTCTCAACACCCTGGAGTCAATTTTGTTGAAATTTCATCACCTGTTGCTGTTGCTGATTCCTTACAGATGCTTTTAAGCATTGTAGCTGCTCTCAATCTTGGACTTCTTCAAATCAATGTTAAAACCACTTTTTTGCATGGGGATCTTGACAAGGAGACTTATATGGAGTAACCTCCAGGCTTTGTTGAAGGCCTGCAATCCATTTGAAAGCTCAATAAAGTGATTTACAGTCTCAAACAGGCAGCACAAGCCTTTTATATGCACCTCAAGATGTCACAACCCACTGCTTGCCTGGGTGTGTGTGTGTGTGTAGTAGAGGTGATGGGGACAGGCTGGTTTCACCAGCCTGCCCCCCAGTATAGTGGGGGGGATGTCAAGATGAAGCAATCTGGGGGACCCAGAGCAGCTTCATGGCTGTATTTATACTCCTCTATGTACATGATCACATAAGCATACATGATTTGGTATCAGTGAGCATGAATGGCAGATCGGTAAGCAAAGTGGAGGGAGTGAGTCAGCATGAATGGTGGATCAGTATGCAGGTGATTGGCAGTTACTAATCCCTCTAGCCACATAACTAATGCACCAACAGTGGCTGACTGATCACATCAGTTGGCCCCATTTGTTATGACCCGCCTAGCAGACATAACCTAACAACCGAATATTGTACAGATTTATGGCATTTTTCCCGAAGCGGAACAAACCATAAACAGGATCACGTAATCTTGGCGCTTACCTAACGATTAAGCGCCGGTGGTTACCCTGAACTCGCTCCAGCGTTTCTCTCCCATGTTACCTGGAGCGAGGAGCGAGTTGTCACGTGATCTCGGCGCTTACCTAACGATTAAGCGCCGGTGGTTACCCTGAACTCGCTCCAGCGTTTCTCTCCCATGTTACCTGGAGCGAGGAGCGAGTTGTCACGTGATCTCGGCGCTTACATACATAACGATTAAGCGCCGGTGGTTACCCTGAACTCGCTCCAGCGTTTCTCTCCCATGTTACCTGGAGCGAGGAGCGAGTTGTCACGTGACCTCGGCGCTTATTCAGCGATTAAGCGCCAGGTGCTTAAGTCCAAAGGTCACATGACCCTCGGACCTCGTGCGGCTCTATAAGATTCGGAGCCGCACAAACTTAAGACAAACAATTACCTAACCCATAGTACTGTACATGACCTACACCTACTGCGGAGTGTGCTTAGATAATACGTCTGCAGCCACCGCAGCCACAGGTATATATAAGGAGGATAAAGCAAGACTGGATGCCTCAGCTTGCTTTATCTCGTCAACCACCATAGACCATAGCAAACACTGTAACTAGAACACTCAATACATACTGCATAGCACCAAACCGTCAACGCAGCCACTACTTAAGTGCTCCACAAGGGAGCCTCCAGAGGGTCACGACATTATAAAGCAAGCTCTTAACTTAACTAGTGGCGAACATAAGTATACTGCACAGATACTAAGGGCTGAGTACACGAGAAAACCAGCTAACTCCTGTGATACATAAGAGAACACAAAGAAACTATGTCACAGAGACCACAAACTCGATCTCAAAGCAGGGTGGCAAACAGTAGGCCACAATCACCCAAACCCATTGCTTCCCCAGAGGCGGAAGGTAACCCAGACGAGACCCTCCAAGGAATGCCAGGGGGGTTGCCACAAAACCCACGACCAGTGGCTCAACCCAACCCCACTCGGGCCCCCATCCTGGGAGGGGAAATAGGGGGAATACCACTCCGCAGCCCTCAACCGCCAATTCACCTGATAAATCCAGACCCAGAAGATATCTCAAATCCAGAAAGGGATGAGGTAGAAGATATGACCCGAACCATATACGAACAAGGCATGGCCTTGGCGGAAGAGGCAAGGACACAACCCCAGCCAGGTCCCGGAACCATAGCCACTGCCAACCCTATTCACACCATTGCCACGGCCATCAGGGCGGGGCTCAAGGAACTTAGAGACAATAATCATAGGGAACTAGAAAAGGCAATCACAGGTAAATCAGTGTCAAATATCACTAACCCGACAAGAAGGAAACGTGGACTGGATGGTAAGGTCTATGGAAACATCCAACAAAAATGTCCTCTATGTGGCAAAGAACCAGGACGACCTAAAAGCAGAAATGGGGAACCTGATAAAAGAATTAAAGGACATCTCCATGGAAATAAACCGGGTACTGGGAATGCAAGAGCGAAAGCTCGAAAGCTTAGAGAAGAAAACCGAAAACACAGGGGAGATCCTAATCGCACTAGAACAACGGGTAACCGATCTAGGAAATGAGCTCCGGAAAACAACTGAAGCAGGAAGGCCAAGGGAAAGGACAAATCAATGGGTAGAAGGGTTCTTAAGAACCTTCTGCAATTATAGACAAGATGATTGGGTAAAATGGTTACCCATTGCCGAATTCTGCCATAACAACCATGTAAATGCTACAACAGGACAAACCCCATTTGAAACAGTATATGGAAAAAACCCAAGATGGGTTGTCCGAGAGGGAGAAGAACCATCTGAGGCACCCGCCGCAGACAACATGCGTAATCAAATGGAAAAGGTATGGGATGAGGCAAGAGCCTCAATGGAATTACACCAACAAATGGAAAAGAAAGGGAGGGAATTCAAGGTAGGAGACAAGGTTTGGCTGCTCCTAACAAACCTCTCGTCCAAGAGACCCTCCAAGAAACTGGACAACCGAAAAGGGGGGCCCTTTGAAATCACAGAAAAGATCTCATCCCACGCATATCGCCTGGACCTACCTAAAACTATACGTGTACACAATGTATTCCATGTAAATCTCCTCTCGCCATTCACAGAAGATAAAGACTTCCAAAGAAGGCAGGCCAAGCCACCACCAATCATAACGGAAAAAGGAGAGGAGGAATACGAGGTGGACCACATTGCAAATTATGAATGGCGGAATGGCGAGCTGTTTTACCAAATCAGATGGAAGGGCTACGACCCAATAGAAGACACAATGGAACGTGCCAGCAAGTTTGCTGACATGAAAGAGGTTCTAAATGACTTGCAAAGGCGCTTACCAGACGCACCAATGCCAGTCAAGACAAGTCAGCACTCAGGTGACTCGAAAGGCAGGCCAAAGAGAACCAAACGAGGATCTGGAAAGCTTTAAAAGGAGCCATCCAGGATACCCAAGAAAGGCCAGAGCCCGCTCTACTACCTCACTTGCACCACAACACACCTGCAAAACCCCAAAAGCATGCCTTTCGTCACTCACCCAATCGCACATCCCAACCGTTACACCCCACTTGCCGAAAATCAGGTGGCCCCACTTCGGCAGCCACCCACCACCAGGCGGCCAGCACCCTACCCTGGCAGGGAAAATCGTCCTAAACCAGGGATGTACTGCTCCAGTGTGGAAGACGCCCAGAGGTACGCCGAACGACTGTTGCCAGGGGCTAACCTAGTGTACATCCCAAAGAAGTTAAGGGATGAAAGGAACTGGATTGACGATGACAAGTACCTGGATCCCAGGTTAGGGGTCCTGACATGGCATGGAAGCCGAAGCCAACAACGACGAGAAACGCCTTGTTAAGAACACCGATGTATGTCGTCGACAATATCGTGGGACCAACAGTCGACGTGGTGACCAAGGCAGCAAGGCAACAGAGGAGGGCCACAGGCCAAATGGCAGACGGAGGGGACTGGGAGGTGGAGCGCCGGGCAAAGGCACTGTTGGAGCAGTGGAAGCTGGCACCGGCGGCACCGTATGTGGGACTGCTTGAGGCCACTACCACTGATGAAATGTTTACTGCCATCAGGTTGAAGGAAGCAAACTTGGCCGACTTCCGTAACTGGGTGAAGGTACGCCCAAACCTGCACGGTTACGACACAGATATGTCGAGCCTCACGCAAGCCTGGAGTCCCTGGTGGTGAAGGAGGAGGAGCCGAGAGTAACGATAAAGGAACCAACCCCGGACCCGGCCCAAGAGGGAGTCCAAACGGATTGGGCCAAATGGGAGGATGAGCTGGCAGGCGCCCTGGAGGAAGTGCCCCTGCTGGCCCCGGAGCCCCTGTGATTATCGGGCCTATCACACGTTTTTGGAATGTCTTAAGAATAATTTTCATAATCATATAATAATACATTTCAAAAATGTTTTCTATTTTTTCTTGCCCTTGAGGGGCCGGGTATAGGGTTTTTTTGCCTTCTTATCCTTCCTAGTAGTACGGGCCGCAGAACCACCGGCCTGGTTCTCAGGCAACAGCCAGGGGGCCTCCCCCCCTGGGAGATCGGCCATATAGTTCTGGAAACATCCAGAACCAGAAGCCGCAAAGGGTGAGGCCTCGTCGAACAAAGGGGCCGAGCCCTCCTCAAAAAACTCAGCAAGGGCAGCCTGGTGTTGCCGCTCCTCAAATAACCGGCAGTCCTGATCAACGAGCGCCCAGACACGCTCAAGGGTGGCCTCATGGGCCCGACCATCAAGGAGGATGCGCTCTTCTACAGAACAAGTTAGCTACGTGAGAACGACGAAGAACGAACACACATACCGGGCACCCCACAGAAGAACCAGTCCCCAACACCTCGATAGAAGTCTTCAAGGGAGGCGTCGCACACGGCATCACAGTAGGCGCAGTACTCCCCCTCAGGGAGAGACCAGCAGGTGCAGTCAAGGGGATTGTAGTTAAGGGAAATAACACGCATAGTAAAGACGGGATGAGGAAGGAAAACAACAAAACCACGAACATTAAAAAATCACGGTGCAACACAATAACGTGCACAAACATCAAAACAAGGTCTGGTCAGGTGACACCAACAGACATGTGACCATCTGCCAGAAAACAAACAACAAAGCACGGGAATCACATGACCTAGCCTAGTCACGTGACCACCTGCCAGAAAACAAACAACAAAGCACAGGAATCACATGACCCAGCCTGGTCACATGAATATACGCTATCCCCTAACTACCGGAGGGGTCGGAGAGGGGGCACCGACCGAAGTGGGGGAGCGGAGGCCCCGAGCGTAGCGAGGATCAAGGCCGACGCGGAGGAACGGATGGGAGGGCACCCCTCGGAGATGCGTCATCACCAAAATAAGGTCATGTGATCACAACAAATGCAAGACGGAGTCATGTGACAATTAAAACGGACCTTGCAGCTTATATAGACAAGCACAAGACCCGAGATAACCCACACTCTCATGCTCTCTTCCCAGTCCCCAAATACCTCTAAAACTGTAAACGATGCTAAGCGGAAATGGATCGAACGCGGCAACACCCCAGCCAAGCGGATCAAGCGAAGGGCGGAGGTCGGCGTCGCCATCGCCAGCGCCCTCGGTATCAAGCCGAGCCCCCTCACCCGCTTCTATGCGGCCTACGCCGACGGATCGAGGGTCCGAAGAGCCGACCGAAACCGGTTCCGCGTCCAGACCAGGGCGGTGCTGCTGACCTGGTCGAAGCTACGCGATCAGCCCTCAAGTGGGCTCGTCGCCCGATACGAGGCGTTCTGCCGCCAACGGCCAAATCATTGGGCGACTTTGGCGGTGGTGGAACGCCACAACCCCGAGGAACCGAACTACGACCCGGCCCGGCCCCTCCATGTCCACGCCCTCTCCATCAGTCAGGAGCGGAAGGGCGGCTGGAACACCCAGAACACCCGGTTCTGGGACTTCGAGGGGCAACACCCCAACATCCTGCCGAAGGACCTCAAGGACGGACCAGGAGGCAACCCTGCAAGGGAGGCTTTCAACTACCTCTGGAAGGATGTCGGAGCTAACGGCGAGGAGGTAGAGGAGCTGATGGCGGGGGACCTGACCTTGGAAAGGTTAGAGGAAATCCTGGTGAAGGGAAAGGGCAGGAAAAGGTCAAGGGCGGAGGCGGACCTGGAGGACGGGGCGGAGATTGTTGCCTCAGCGACAAAAAAAGAATACTACCAGGCATTCAAGCGCCTGCGCCCCCTCCAGATGGTGACGACGTGGAACTCGGTACGAGCATATGCTGAGTACACGTATAAGGAGGACCGGGGATGCATGCCTGCAATCCCGGTGGAGTTGGAAGTCCCAGAAGACCAGGCGCACATCGACAGGGCGGACCGATGGTTTGCGGAAGAGTCTGAGAAGAGAGGGAGGGGCGTGCGCCATCGCATCCTGGTGATCGAAGGTGAAACAGGAACTGGGAAGACGGCATATGCGCGATCCAAGGGCTCCCATAGCCGGATGTGCAACGTCTGGAACGTGGGGAATCTGTCGGAGGACGCCGACATCTGGATCCTGGATGACATGGTCCAGTCAAACAGGAAGTACTCGCTCAAAGCCCTGAGCCAGTACGAAGCAGACTTCACAGGCAGATATGCTCATGTGAAGTCAATGAAGGTACGGCCGACGGTGATCCTGGGGAATAGCCGGTCAGCCATAATGAAGTGTTGGACGGACATAGAGGGGGAAGAAGGGGACTTATGGGTATCCAAAAACGTAGACTGGGTATACTCAGGAGGGAAGCCATTTTTTATTTTTCCTTAAAAAATAAAAATAATTTATCTTTGTATAAGCTGTTTTATTCACAGACCATGTGTCGAGAAGTAAGCTTAAACAAGGAAATAAGCAAGGAGAAAGTAATCTCATGTAGCGTAGAGGTTAAGGGGTCTAGCCTGACTCATCATCTCCTAGCTAATCAATTACACATCGAACAGAAGGTCGTTGGTTTGAGTCCAGCGCCCTTAACCTCCTCGATATATGAGATACCTTTTAGAAACTTTTAGAACCCAGAAAAAGAAACATGCCTCGAGATCCCCCAAGACATGTCCAAAGGGGGGGATAATGTTATGACCCGCCTAGCAGACATAACCTAACAACCGAATATTGTACAGATTTATGGCATTTTTCCTGAAGCGGAACAAACCATAAACAAGGTCACGTGATCTCGGCGCTTACCTAATGATTAAGCGCCGGTGGTTACCCTGAACTTGCTCCAGCGTTTCTCTCCCATGTTACCTGGAGCGAGGAGCGAGTTGTCACGTGATCTCGGCGCTTAGCTAAAGATTAAGCGCCGGTGGTTACCCTGAACTCGCTCCAGCGTTTCTCTCCCATGTTACCTGGAGCGAGGAGCGAGTTGTCACGTGACCTCGGCGCTTATTCAGCGATTAAGCGCCGGGTGCTTAAGTCCAAAAGGTCACATGACCCTCGGACCTCGCGCGGCTCTATAAGATTCGGAGCCACACAAACTTAAGACAAACAATTACCTAACCCATAGTACTATACATAACCTACACCTACTGCGGAGTGTGCTTAGATAATACGTCCGCAGCCACCGCAGCCACAGGTATATAAGGAGGATAAAGCAAGACTGGACACCTCAGCTTGCTTTATCTCGTCAACCACCATAGACCATAGCAAACACTGTAACTAGAACACTCAATACATACCGCATAGCACCAAACCGTCAACGCAGCCACTACTTAAGTGCTCCACAAGGGAGCCTCCAGAGGGTCACGACACTAAGAAGTATTGAGTACGATTAGTGTATACTAACATATCTACATTTGCTTAAGCTCTAGATATTCAAGTGTACCCTAACCTGTAACAACAATACTCCTCTGCCTTTTGTTTCTGCTCTCTCCATTCAACAGCAAACTCATCATACCCATCCCCAGTGATCACAGCTGGCATCTTGTTGCCCAAGAGTCTCCCATGCTCTTTTTTCTGATTGTCTTCTTTCCCAAACAGCTGCCCTCAAAGTTGATTGCAGTAGAGACTTTGGAGTGACATTTGAGCAGTCACTGCCTGTTCTGTGTCATCTCAAGCTTGGTCTTGTTCAATGAGAGCCTTCAAGGTGCTCTGTAGGCTTTTCTCAAGTGATGAGGCTACAGGTGCATTGACAAGATCAAGAATATTGCAACTGATGGGGTCTAGGGGTGTGTACAACAGGTCTGGGAGTTTGGCTGTTCTGGCTGTAATGAGTGAGTCCAAAACAAGGAATCAAGCTGAAGTCTCTGATAGTCATTGATGTAGACCAGAAGCAGACTCTGCGCTATGAGAATCTGACTCATTGTCCTGCAAGAACTTGACAATGGCCTGGACAGGGGCAGGTTGTGGGAGTGGGAGTGCAGCCTTGTATGATCAGTCAGTTGTTGGCACCATATTGTCCTTTTGAACAACCAAGGGATTGAACAGCACTACACCAGTTGTGTGGAGGGCTGATTGGATGGTCTTTTTGGTAAATGTACATTTGTATGCTTTTGACAGCACCTTTAGAAAATTTGATTTCCCAACTGGTTGTCCAGTTTCCTGCTTGAACTTATCCTGCTCTTCCAACCAGTATTTTTTGAAGGGGCCAAAGCACACCTTGTCAAGACCCTGGAGGATGTGTGTTGTGTGCAATGGATAGCATAGCATGATGATCTTATTGTCTCAGGCATATTCAAGGAGCTCCAGACCAACATGCAAGGTGTGTCCATCAACAAGTAAAAGTTGGTATTGTCCTGCTGCCTTTTCCTGTGTTTTTTGATCAAAGTCCTGCAGCCAGCCAAGAGCTATTTCCCCATTGACCCAACCTGTTGACGACGACAAGTCAGGTGACAAGGAAAATAGTAAGAAAAGAAAAGAACTTGTATTTGATGAGAGGTCAAGTTCTTGAGGAGTCCTCTGCAAACTTGACCTGGTTTATATACATAGTACAAGCCACATCATAACAAACAAGTCTGTACAGTGAGTCATGACTGATAAGAGATAGAAGCAGTAGAAGTGACTGCAGAACTGCAGAATTTCACATTGGAGTTGAAATACATCTCAGTTATCAGCCTGGAACATCCCCTGAATCACATGACACAGATACACCATAAAAGGCAAGTATGTTTTGAAGATGATCTCATAAAATGTAATAAATCGAGGAAATATTATAGAGTGGATATATGTGTGTCAGTTTGTGACACAACCTTTAGCTGAGTGGGCAATTCTAGCTAAAGGTGTCAGTACTAATGCAAATCATAGGTTTATGACATATATGAGGTGTTTAGTGGGTTATCCTGATCCCACCTAAGAAGGTAATGTTTTCCCTTGAATATCACTGTTGGAGGGATACTGGTACCATCTGCACAGATTGTTACAATGATTGTGATTGTTTTGCAGCTCCCCATTCAGATTTGATAGACAATTTTTGTGCCCTGTGGTCCAACGACTTGCTTGCTATTCCCTGACACTGCCTGAAGCCCAGTCTCATCTGCTCTATACATCTGATTATCCTCAATAGCATAGTCCTCAATAGATTCTCTGAGGACATCAAAACATGAATCAATTGTTGTTGGGTTTACTGCACTGGCACAAACTCCATCTAGGGATCATGATGAGAGCATAGTGAGTTTGTTGTGGTGAAGGTCAACAAATTGTGCTGTGTAATTGAGGCCAACTCCAGAGAAGCTAGGGATACATAGGTGAATAAGCTGGTCAATATGTTGCTGGAGCTGTGCATGTGAGAATGGATAGCCTTTTCTGGCTGTGTCAATCACAAATGCACAGGCTATTTCTGTCTTGGCCTTGGTAAGATGAGCTTGGGCTTTGCATGCTTGTTGTAACAACTGCCACCCATTTGCACAATGTGCTATGGTTGAGTGGCTGAGATAAACACACCACCAATTGCAGCTGCATGCTCATTGGATACTTCAGTGCAAAGTACTTGTAGCCCCTTTGGTTGTGTTCAGCCATGAATATTGTGCATAGGACATACTCTGTACCATGCAAGAACCTCCTGAATGAGCATCTCCTGCTCATCAGAAAATTGAATTTGGCACTTTCTCAGAGATTTAGCTTGACCAACCATGGAGAACAAAAATATGGAGATCACAGATGATGTATGAAAGAAGGTTGATTGTGTACAAATATGGAAAGAGACCCTGGGGTGGCAGTGTCTTGTCACATGGTGGTGTCTTGGCATGTGGTGGATCACTGTAAAATAAAATGGAGCAAAATACAAAATAAATTTATAAAAATTGGAATAAATCCATGTCATGGTCTAGGCCATGATAGTCTGGAACATTCCATGAGTCACATGATATAGTCATCCCATAAAAGGAAGGTGCACTTCAAAAATATACTTGAAAAATGTAATAAATCAAGAAAATACTATAAAGTTAATATATGTGTGACATGTTGTAACAATCTTGGGAGATCAATCACTTTTATATCCTTCTACCTTTCTGGTAGATAGGGTATATCTGCAATAGGCTCCTCCTCCTCCAGGTCAAAGTCCCATTCAGACTCTACAGGTACCCATTGCAATAGATCTAAATTGGCTTCCCAGCCAGCCTCATATCTATCTCTTTCTGGAGCTAGTGGCTCCCATTCCCCAATCCAGTCATCCCATCTGGCTTCCTGCTGTGGCTCTCCTTCACCCAAGTACATCCCTGAGGTCTGACCCAAATCCTCCCAGGTACTGTATTCTTCTCCAGCTGCAGGACCCCTGCCCCATTCATTGGAGGCATCCAAGTCCTCAGTCAGGGGTTGAGGCATTGGGTAGGCTTCAACTGGCCATTCATGCCAGTTGTGGTAGTGGTGCCTTGCAGTTTGAACAGCTCTATCCAACCATGGCTCAGGAGTGTTGGTTCGCTCCAGGTTGTCAAGGTAGATAGAGCTTATGTCTTGATAAATGGCCCAATGGCTGGGGCCAGGACCATCCTCATACTGGTATTGGAGGCATGTGTGGTGGACCTGCTCATGGTCTGGCATCTCTGGCATACTGAAGTTGTCTGGGAGAGGGTGTGAAGGTGAGTGGGCAGTCAGGGGTACCAGGCAGTTGACCATGCTGTCAGGTGTTGGAGCTATGACCTGAATG
>JARWMV010000185.1:0-26265 GCA_030998015.1 Ceratorhiza oryzae-sativae | reverse complement strand
TTGTGCGTGTGTTAATGTCATTGTTGTATTACGTCGTCCGTCTCGCCTCATTGATGGGATTCATGGTTGGGTCGTTGATGTGAATGCTTGTCCGCGTGGGTTTCCAAACCCGAATGATATTTCGCGCTAACCAAGTATTCCCTTCTTAGTCCTTGTGCTTCATTTTGTGCAACCACGTGCTTAACAATCGCAACACACTCTTCTTGCAGCGCCACGACTCGCTCTTCAACCCTATTCCGTTCCTCAGCAATATCCATTTCAACTGGACGCAATCAGAATCCATGTTATCACCAGCTCTCCGCCAATAGCCGCCTGCTTCTGGGTGGTAAATTTGTCAGTAAATTTATTTTATCTGTTCGTCTACGTCTGCCCCCTGGATAGGCTTAAGCCTCTTACTTCGATCGACTCGGAGACACGACGAATGCATGACGCTATTTGTTGACCTAGTCGATAGCCGCGGGTTGATTCGTCGTTTTTATCAAACCATGGCCAAAGTCGCCGTCGTAATTTAAAATCTCCCAATAGTACAGCACCCGATTAGCTGCGTCCATCATATGGAAATGATGCCTGAATCGTCGAGAAAGTGGTCGGCAAAAACATTCAACTTGTGTGCATGTTCTAAATCCCCTTCTACTGCCCCCTGGAGTGCCAGGCCGTGGCCCGCGTTATATGCGATGCAAGCATGTTGACCAATGTTATCCCAGTTGATACGTGCTAGTCCTAGATAACTTGGAAGGTTATCACGCCGAAACTGGGTCAATGCTTGCAGCTTCAAAGAGATATCCGGTAGTTGGATGTACGTGACTATTGACGGATCCTTGTCATTAACCACCACATCATTAACTAAGTCGACCTCAGCTTGCAACACACTGAGGACGCCTTGGGCCTCCTTTGGCTGATGGTTGCTCACTCCAGCAAGTGCATTGTAGACTTCAACAAACCGTCTTGCGCGGTCCTGAGTGTCTGCCATCACTGATGGGTTCTGTAGTGCCGTAAAAGTCGCCTGCGACTCCGTTAATCTCTCCATACGTGACGGTCAGCTCGTGCCTGAGAGTAAACTTGTGGTCCTGAGCGGAATCCACGTGTCCGTCAGCCAAGGTAAGTCGTATAGCGTCACCGATGTAGCTGTGTTCAGCGTACTCCATACCTACCCATGTCTGCCCGTAAGCGATCTGGCACAGAAATACGAAGAATTATTGGCTTACTTCTCCCGTCCGTAATCTGTGTCTTCTTTTGGACGGAGGCCGGAACCACTGTACGTCAGAGGACAATATCCGCCTCGTTAATCACTAGTGACTGACCAGACTGTGAATCAGACCTAATTTCGGTGGTCAGATATAGTATTAATCGAACTTACAAGAGCAATATAATGCGTACTGATCTCGTTGGAACGTTTCAGACATGGCTGGGGATATTTCAATAAAGGCGGTAAAGGCGTTGGCAAGCAAGAAATGGAAGAGTATATGGTTGAGGGCAGCATGAGTTGATCTTTGACTACCCGCGTGAGCTAGTAGTTTTTATATACAAGGACCAGTGGTCACTCGAATGTTTTGGATTGAGTATTCGAACCCTTGTGGTATACCTTGCCGGCTGCCGGTTCAACCCCCGCATAATAGCCAAGTGATTGTGATCAGATGCATGAAGGCAACTGTGATAGAGATCTTTATTGTGCTGTGGGCTGGATGAAAGCTGCTTCGCTAACAGTAATAGGCGAAACCATAAGCACTCATCCATCGCCCGATACGTCATCGGATTCGGCAGAATACTTGTCAGATTGGATGATGCAACCATCTAATGGGCTGAACCTCCCATTTTTTTTGATGAATAGGCTCGCAGCGGGTGACCAAGGCGCCCAGATCATCAGAACCAGCGACACCCATCTCAATCCAAATGGATACGCCCACGATCGTACGCAAAATAGAGACGTCTGTTTCAGCCAACGTGAAAGCGCCCACATCAGCCAAAGTGCGCGGCTCCCACGATTTACATGTCGAAATTCCCTTCGTAATACAAGTCCAGTCTGTTCACCTACCGACAGACTTGTAACTTTGGGAGCGAGCATACTGGATAAACCCTAGGCTTCATTGTGGCCTCTCACTCATCTCACGATGACAGCAAATGAAGGGCGAGAATACAGGCCATATATGCGCACTCAGCCAAACCCCAGAAATCTAGCTAGCATGCACGAGTTACATCTGTCTAACGATGCTTCTGAGCAGTCGGTAGATCAGAAGTGGCATGGGCTACTGGGGCTACCGACACCTGGTTAGCACTCAGAAGCATCGTTAGCCAGTGGGGACTTATCAGGTGCTGGCTAGATATTCGGGGATTGGCTGAGCACCTAACACAGAGCACAAGGTTTTTTGCGAGTATGCCAAAATCGGGCAACTAGTGTGTAGATACGAGCGAGGACTAACGTACACGGAAAAATTACCGATGCATATAAACGATCGGCGCTGTATAGCCAAGCCATCCATAAGCGCCGAGTAAGCACATAACTAGCCGAAATGCAACAGAGTTCTGCTTCGAAAACGGTGCGGACCGCGATTGATTATCAAATTATAAACCGATTACATGAAAAATAACATCATAGCCAGGTATCCTCGCTACCCTTGCAAGGGTACCATGATTATTCTCGACCCGTGTCACCTAATAATGGCACGACTCGATTTGTGAAGACTTGCCCTTTGAGCCAACTAAGACACCAGACAGTAATCAGGTCAGGCTCACGAGGCGGCCAAATGAGACCACATACCACAATGCCAACAATCCAAGAGAGAGGACGGGTCGTACTTCTGCTTGATCCCCAAAAGTTGATTATAGTTAGACTGGCCCCAGAACGACTGCTGCCACGACGGCTCATAAGTGTCTGCCTCATTCTACAGGAGAAAAAATATCAAAAATTAAAATACGAACAACCCCGCTGTAGCCTAAATAACATACCAAATAAGCACTGCCTCCAAGAGTGAGCAACCGAAGCGCAGTGACCGCAGTGCCAGCCGTCGCGTATCCGGCCTTGGCCTGCAACGCATTGGCATCCCAAGCCCAAGGAATCGTCGCAATGACGTGCCACACGGCCTCCCGCCACACAGGCGTGACGCTCGTCGTACCAGCCTCGGCGGGATAGTTGAACGGAGCCGTGATAAACAACGCAGCTTGTCCCTGCGCCGCGACTATCGTACTCAACGTCGCAGCAAGCAGACCAGTTCTGGATAGCACGTTCGAAAACAACGATTTGGGAACGAGCCGAGACGAGACGGCGCCGTTGACTCCGACTGGGATGGGTACGGCTAGAATGGCTTGGAAGAGCGGAGCAAAGCTATCGTAGTAGTGCCATTCGACATTGGCTCCGGCAGCGTGAAGAAAGTCAGTCAGAGGTTTGAGGCTGGCGGCGGCGGCGGTAGCGTCGAGCTTGGGGTTGGCGAGGATGGACGTGGTTGCGACGATGTATCCGCCCCAGCCATCTTGGGCCCACTGAAGGGATTGCTCAACGGCGACTGCCATGAGGGCAGTTACGTTTAACAACTGAGGGTCAAACGTCCATTGAAGGCTCTGCTCGCCTCGGTTAGTTGGACAACAGCAGGCTTAAACCGGATATTTTGCACGTACGACCAAGGGGAGCGAGTTGGGAATGACCTCGCTGGTGATCTCCATAACGACACCAAAGGTTCCACCTCCGCCTCCGCGCAAAGCCCAAAATAGATCCTGGTTCTGGCATGCATTGGCAGTACGATATACGCCGTCGGGAGTAACAATGCGGAATTGCCGAACACGGTCAACGCCGAGACCATAGGCATTCGAAAGGACCGAGTGGCCTCCACCCTATAGTAGTGAGCGAGGTATCAGAGGCCATACGCGCGATTAGCTGCAGAAAATAATCGACTCACCATGACCCATCCAGCAACTCCAACAGACTTAGCAGACCCCCCGACAAAGGTAATCTTATTCGCTTCCGCAAATTTATACATTGCTTCAAAGGTAACACCGGCCTGTGGTTCGCATGTTAGTTGTGCAAATTCCGAGTGAATTATGAGATGGAATGTCTTCTTACCCCATGAGTTACAGCTGGGACACCAGCGACCGAACATCCATCGGGGACAAATGAGGGAACATAAGTGATCTAACTCTAAATTTGAATATCAACGTAGCCGAGGGGGATTGGCGTACATCTTGCATGTTACGGGTCTGGAATTGATTCACATTTAGCACCGGGTCTCCATTAGAAGCAAGATGACAGCTCACCCAAAGTGCCAAGGTTCCGGGTCCCGAGCTCTTCCCCGCAAAATCGTGCTATGTCCCGAACACTCATGAGCGTGGAGGTTAAGAAAGCACAACACAGATCTTACTCCGGTATTTTTGATAGAGAGCGGGACACCAGTTTGCTTCGAGAACGCAAAGGCCGCGGCTACATCTTGGGCCTCCTTGACGGAGATCTGAGACAAATCGGGCAAGTTCGAGATGGAAGTAAGCCACGAGAGGACAACTAGAAATTGAGAATACCAGGCGGCAGTCATATGGGAAGGGACTCACGTAGTAAGGTGCGACACTGCCCTGATAGCAGACCTTGGGGGGAGAGAATGCAGCTGGGTTGCTAGGATTATCCGAGTCTAGCAGGCATCCTTGGCCTGTCGTTTGGCATGTCTCCCACTGAGTCTAGTGAATGACAGTCTCAATGGTCCGTTTGGGGCGCCTGCATCAATCGACTTACTCTCATCATTGACCCAAATTGGTCCACCCTGAAATCTGCATACTACATGAATATCCTTCCATTCATTGATTCGACTGGATTCAACTCACCATTCTCTCCGTAATTAGCTTGGACAGTCGCGCAGTCTGGCCCACCAGTCGTGACATTCGCTCCTACTTGCTGAAAGCAAGATCGGGCTAGTGGGACACCATGTCCCAGCCGCCCTCCAACAGTCGAGTTGAGGGTATCCCACTCGGCTTTGGAGACGTCGTATGGGCTACGTGCCGAGACCGCCGCGGCAAGAGCAAGCGCTGAGAGAGTCAAGGAGAACATGTGAACGAGACGAGGCGGAGATAGTGAGCGCCACTGGTTTATATTCACCATCGGAGCGAAGCAGAGCGGCAGGCTGAAATAGCGATGGTTCGCGAGACAAACGGATTCTAGCGAGATTCTCGCAGATCTCAATCTGAGACATTTGATGATCTCGAACGCGTATTTGTCGTTAATTCTAACGCCCAAAATGTAAAGTGGCAACCATTTTACGGTGTAGGTTTGCGAGTATATCCCAAGTGCAGCAAATGGACCGAGACGCAGCACACGCTCTGCATTTCTAGCGCTCGGAAAATTGAACACCACTTGCGAGAACGGAGGTGCACTAGCGCGACAAGGCCTGGGTTGGCGAATGTTGGAATTGGTTGGTATGTAGTGAATTGTTTCGGGTCCCAAATCCATGTCCTAGCACAGGCGGGTCTATTCAAATTCCGGCTGCTCGGGGGTGCTCATCAGCCCTAGCTCGTGGCGAAACGCTCGGAGGCACGGCGGGACTCCTATAGGCGGCAGCAAGCATAGACAGAAGTTGCCAATCTGCCGTGCGTTGTGGAGTATCGAAGGCCACCCCTGCAGTAAGCGCCGGGGCTTCGATGGGATAACCAGTGCCACGATATGCCACCCTTCCCAATCAACCATATCCGCTCCCAGGATGTCGAACATTTCATCCGCAGTCGTTGATCTGGTAGCTGGCGATTGCTCGTGACGCGACATCAAAGCTCTCTCACTCGTCAGCCGGCTTCATGACCAAGGTTCCGCTCCATCGTTATATCTCTGCAAAAACCGATCGTGTAATAAACCGAGGAGAAGGACCAGGATGTAATAATGGATGATGATTCCTCCCGACACCGTGACACCGGTGTCTTTCGGCCTCATGACGCCATGATCCTTCCCCCCGTTTTATTACACCTCACGACACTGATTTACACCTCATTAAGCCCTGTGGTTTTTGCAGAGATATACCCGGTCATCCCGGCGGGAGTGTGTTCCACCAATCCACCGCTTTTTTCAAACAATGGACGATGGTCTCTCCCTATTGTGGAAATATCCCAAGCTCTCATCGGCACAGTTAATGGCCCAGACCCTAAACTCATAACCAGGGTAGAAATGCATACTTGAGTGCATGGGTACTCTCTATCCAAGCTCGATTTCAACCTTGTCGCCCCCCTATTCTCAGAATATTTATCATCTAAACCGCTATATCATTTAGCCCTTCGTTACCTTGCGACTCGGCCAGTTCATGGCGACGGATTTGTCAACTTTTTCAAGTCCCAGCAGCAGCTAGAGCCCTAGAACCTATCAGGCGTCGGGGGGCTTAGGACCGTGGAACCTTGATTTATACCTTCGGCGTTACTGACGCCAGCCAACATATCCCCGTGCGTTTTCCCTCGTCATCGCACTCTTAGCCGAGCCTTTGTGCTGCTCGCCTACCTGTCCATGACTATAGGCATTGATTCAGTAGATTTCGACCCTCTGGGAACCAGTTGGCAACCTGTCGTCTCATTTGAGATGTTGCTGGCATTCATTGCGGGAGCTTAGCATAGTGGCAAAACCGTCTGCATTCGTCACGATGTACGTCATGCAGTCCGTAAGCCTCATAATAGATGCATCGATTCTGGCCCGCCATTTAGATAATTATTTCAGCCGAAAAACTCACCTCTATCTGGTCCCAAGAAACGGAATGAAAACGTGTCGAATCCTTCCTAGACGGAAAGATTCAACTGGTACGTGCTTGGCTCAAGTAACTCAAATTGGAGGTTGGATTCCCATCCTTACAACGACTATCCCGTACTTTCTCGGTTTTATCTTTGGAAGATCTCGTGCTCTAGACTAAAATAAGTGAATCCGTATGGGATTCGTTTTAGCGATAAGGGTAAGCTTACGAGAACAACACACTCTCATCTGAACGTGACCTCTATATTGCCTGCTGAATCGACGCAGCGCCCGCCGAACGGCCGGGAACAGGTGGGATATATTGCGCTAATGTCTACTTGAAATCATCAAGTGCACAAGAGTGCGGAACGAACCACCCCTGTATGCGTAACGATCAACACGAACGAAATAAAACTTCTCAAGCGAGGACACGCAACCTCTGTAATGCACGTGATTTTAGGCATATAGCGCGAACTTGCACATTTTCTGCATATCACAAAACGGACAAGGTGTGTTGGATCGGGGGCTCACTTCAGTTCTAGATTAAGCTGGAATAATTGTATGACACATATGATACAAAATCCATACATGCACAAACAAAATAAGCGCCGCACTAGTGCGACAAGAGGAACGCGATCCACAAAGATAGAAGGAATTGCTAGAGCATTCTCGCAAATCATGAAGAAATCAAGAATCCCGAACACCTGGATGCTAGCAACGGTACACATACATCCTTCCACAACTAAAATAGAAACTTACCCCATTTGCATCGCTCATGTGTTGGGGTTTCTTGGGCTCAGTGTAGTATAAAAAGACCCATGTTTGACCAGAATGCCTTGTAATTACTTTGATTTAAATCTATGACACTTAAGCTGGTCAATTTGTTGCTACTACGCGGATATCTATCAGCCTCATTCATCATTTACACTTGTTTACTAGGTGCGCCACCGGGATTTTGTATTGCTAGCTACGATACATTTGTACCTACTCATTATGATATCAAGTTTATGAAATTATGTCACATGGGTGGCGATCTATTCGCCTCATACTTTGTAATGCCTCATGGTCATGTCCCACAACTTACTCAGGCTCGTGGCTGAGGGAGGCACAATTCCCACGCTACCTCTCATCTGCTTCCGGTTGTTTTTATTGAGTCGCGTATAGGCACACGAAGAGACTACTCTGAGATGTCTGTATTTCCTACCGATATCATCCAGTTATTGGTTGAACGCTGCCCCAATCAGCTCACGTCGCTTGCCTTGCTCAATAAACGATATAACCAACTTGTAACACCAGTGTTATACCGCATCGTTAGATTGGAAAATGTCGCACAAATGCAGCGTTTTCAATATACTATGGTCAATGGTCAACCTGCCCTTCGCGTTTACCCTCGATCAATATCAATTAATGGCTATTTCGGTACACCAGAGCAGTTCAACTTGGCGAATCCAGTCGTCATACTAAAAGCTACTACTGCGATTACGGAGCTCGTTTTACTCGTACCTAGACATGTGGTGATACATCTACTTCAAAATCCTGAATATTCGTTCAGCCTCGAGCGACTCTCTGTGGAACCGGTTGCTAGTGATAATTTTATCAGATTCCTCAGCAGCCAGCCCCGGTTGACCTACTTGAATCTATTGCACAACACAGGGATAGGGTTCCTGCGCAGACAGAGCGACTCTGCGCCGGTTCTAAATTCGGGTATATTACCCTCTCTGCGGGAGCTTGAAGCAAGCCTGGTTTCGGCCCAAAATATCGTGCCGCTCCGACCAGTCTCTGTGGTACACCTCACCGCGGGGGTGTATTACACCGAGCTACACTTGGTCCACAATGCCCTTAGCCGATCTTTATCACCGTTAACGCATTTGACGATCTCAATCACAATCGAGCTGCAACCTTGGTACTCAGGGATGGTGGGATTATTGTCGGGTTTGGAGTATTGCCAAAACTCCTTAAAGATGCTGAACGTTACCATGAGTGTGAGGCAGAGGTTCTCGGTCCACGCGTCGCTAAAGTGGTGCTTACAGGTAAGTTTGAGTATTTCGATTGGGGGCGTGATCCAATGATTCACACCATACCACCGTTAGTCAATCGACAGTCCATCAAGGGGCTTGGAAAACGTTCGGAATGGCATGTCGGCGCTTTCAAAAATAGAAAATTTTAAACTTGATTTTTCGTTCACATGGGAGCGTGACTTGACTCCTGGGTTCCGTGACACCATCCCAGAACTTCGCAGTCTCCAGGTATGGAGGGAGTCTTGCCCCTTATTGAAGGAAGCATATTTGTTTGGTGTCACGCTCAAAAGCTGAGAATTATAGTAACAAGGTCGCATGTGTCAATAGGCTTGTAGTACACGTATTTTTAGTCTATTTTACAAGTACGAGCCTTATATCCTCAATTAGTTTCATTTGGTCGACGAAATGTTATCTTGAGCTATGGGCAGGGGTAGTATTCGGCGCCGTTCCCATTCCGGTTCTCCTCGCTCCATCGAAACAGGTGCGGGTGAACAAGTGTAAAAACGCGATGTAGAACATCAGGTTATGCCATAGAGAAAACAAGTGAGCATCTATGTGAGCATGCAGCTTGAGGGTCGCATTTCTGAAATAACCGAGATCTTGCTTGCGAGCGCTTGGAGATCAGCTAATCTAATCATTGCAGCACAGTACAAAGTTCCTGTATTTACAAACAAACCTAGTTAGTAATAAACAGTAGTCCCAGCGGCACAGCTAGCTAACCAACAGTAAACACATGAGTGAACTCTCGTGAACAATGAATAGACCAGCCTGGGCAGTATTTTATTGACAGTAGCTAAGAGCATAAATATCGAGTAATACATGATTGGGTTGTTAATACTAAAGACAAAGGAAAGATCCAGCGTATAAGTGAATGCGCGCGAGGTGCTTCATCCCTTATCACTCGGCAGGATGTATGCGTGCCCTTGCTACAGCTCGCACGCATGGTACGAGATAATTCATATGATTGAGCGATCGCTGTATTTTTATAGTGATTTTTCTATTTTATTCCTTGCTTGTTGAGCCTTTCACGCTCTCGCGCCTTCGGCGCTTTCTTTTGTTTAGGCATGTATGTTTTCATTTATGACCAATACATATTGGTTCCGCACAGCCACAGCTTCATTTTCCAAAAGTCAACTGCCATCATGTCAGAAGCCGAAGCTCATGGGTAGGCGTCGTTTGCTCTTTTTTTGTGCAAACTAACCAGTGATGATTAGCTCCACGATATTCGTGTCTAATCTTCCTTATACAGCGACCTCAACCGACATCCAAACGCTCTTCTCAGACATTGCCCCTGTGAGGTCTGCATTTGTTGTTCTCGACAAGGAAACCAAAGCGAGCAAAGGAGTTGCGTATGTCTCATTTGCTATAAGGGAAGATGCGGAAATGGCTATGAGACTCGATAAACCCCTGGAGCTAGATGGGCGAGCATTAAGGCTGCAGTGGGCGGATCGAAAGGTGAGTGTCTAGTCGACCAGAGCCGTTTGAGAAATTTTAGTGACAAGTGAAGTAGGGCTCGACAAGTCACCAGGAAGGTGAAAAGGCCGCTAAACCCAAAAAAGCTCCTCGCCCCAAGACTCCAAGCGATCCGGATGCAATTCGGACTCTGGTTCTTACCCACTTACCAGAAGGAATTGATTCGAAAGCATTATGGAAAAAGGCTAGGAAGATCCCTGGAGCTTGCGAGGTTGTATTTCCAGCTCCAGAGCGAGATGAGCATACCGGTGAGTGTTTGGAGTTGCGTCTCGTGATTGCGATTATTCATGCAACTGGTTTCTAGCTTTCGTAAAATTTAAGACCCCAGCCGAGGCGTCAGCCGCGGTGACGAAATTACACAACAGTCTTTAAAGGCTCTAGGATATCCGCTGTCATTAAGAAACGGGTTGATGGGCTGGTCGCTGGAGGCAAAGCTGGCGCTCCGAGCCGATCTTCAAGGTTGATCATTCGGAATCTCCCATGGCATGTAGGCACAGGTTTATTTTCTCATTGACAGATTGTGAATGACCTCATTCAAGGTAAACGAAGACGACCTTCATCAACTCTTTGCTCCTTATGGACCAATATATTCTGTTACTCTTCCCGCCGCTAAACCCACCGATGATACCAAACCAAATGCGACTCGCCATCGTGGGTTTGCTTTTGTCTGGATGCTTGCCCATGCCGACGCCGAAAAGGCGATAAAGGGTGTCAATGGGCGGGTTATCGGCGTCAAGAAGAAGGCTAAGAAGACCAGGAAAGAGAGGGAGGAGATTGCAAGAGAGAAGGCTGCGAAGAGGCTGAAGAAGATCAGGGGTGAGCAATCGAGCAATGATGAATCAGAGGGAGAACAGGAAACTGCTGTCGAAGGAGAGGAGAAAGAGGGTCGTGTTGTGGCCGTCGACTGGGCACTGAGTAAAAGCAAGTGGGAAGAGACAATGGCGCAGAGAAAAGGCGAGGAAACAATGGAAATCGACGAAGAGTTCGACGAACAGCATCCTGAAGTTGAAGCAGCCGACGATGATAGCGCCGTAGAGGAGGAATCCGATGATGAGGAAAGCTCGGACGACGAGGAAAAGGTCCACGAACAGCCCCGGTTACCGACCACAGACGTGGGAACTACACTATTTGTCAGAAATGTGCCCTTCGAGGCGACGGAGGATGAATTGCGGACTTTGTAAGTTTAATCCATGCTTTCGTTCGATTGAAATTGATCGGTTTGTGAGATTCCGAACCTTTGGACCCCTTCGTTATGCTCGCATTACTATGGATGCGGAAACTGGTCGGTCAAGAGGCACCGGCTTTGTTTGTTTCTGGAAGCGAGAGGACGCGGATGCTGCCATTGCAGAAGCGGAGGCTTTGGCGAAGGAGCTTGGAATCGATGTGCGTCAAGGTTCAAATGTGCTCAAACTGCTCTTAACGATCCATACCAGCCGCACTCGACCAAAATCCATAACCCGTTTAGCATGTCGCTCCTAACCCCTGATCCTTCGGCTTCACTTGCGAGAAGACTAGTTTTACATGGTCGAACTTTATCTGTCGCTCGAGCTGTTGAGAGGGACGAGGCAAAACGTCTGAGGGAAGAGGGTGAACGCAGTCGAGAGAAGCAAGACAAACGGAACCTATACCTTATGCGAGAGGGTGGTAAGTTCTGTCATGTCCTGCGAGTATATCTTCTTATTTATTGACCCAATCCATCCGTGGCTTAGTAATATTTCCCAATTCTCCGGCGGCCGCCCAGCTATCTGCTACGGAACTCGCCACACGTCAAGCATCATTCGATTCTCGACGGGCACTCCTCCGCTCAAATCCATCATTATACGTTTCGCGTACTCGCATCAGCGTACGAAGACTTCCGCTTTGGACCACCGAGCGAGTCTTGAAGCGGCTAGCAATGTATGCTGTTCGCGAGTTTGAGGACGAGGTTAAGAGGGGTGAGCGAGAAGGCCTCACACGAGACGAGGTTCTTCCAACGGATCAAGGGGTCGATTCCAGACCCAAGGCGGACAAGAAAGGTCGAAGCACTGGCATTCGACAAGCTAAAATCGTCCGTGCTGCCGATCGCCTAGATCCTATCAGCGGCAAAGGCCGAAGTCGAGGCTACGGGTTTATCGAAACCGAGGAACATGCAGACGCACTGAGGATATTACGCTGGGCGAATAATCGACCCGGGGTGATAGCGTCGATGAGGGGCTGGTGGAAGGAAGAGCTGAAAGACCTCATCGCGGTGCTGGAAAAGGGAGAGGGAAAGGAGGAAGATCGGCCGGCCAGGTTGAAACGGTTCAAGGGCGAGCTTGAGAAGATGGAGTCCGAACCGGAGTTCAAGGAGTCAAACAAGACATTGATTATGGAATTTGCGATTGAGGTGAGTGGTATCAACCTAGCTAAATGCCCAGCCAACTGAAGTGGCCCGTAGAACATTCAAGTGGTGAGGCGCCGAAAAGAGCGATTGGCAGGAGGTTCTACTTCGTCCACAAAGATAGAAGGTGGCAGAAAGCGAAAGGTACTGGTAATCAGATTAATTGTGACAACATCTAATAGTTTTGATAGGCAACCGAAAATGAGGCGGAAGAGCTTAGGACTGAGAAGCGTCAAAGGCGATCTAATCGGGCTAGTGAGACCTCGAGCCCATTGGGAAAATCGGCGCCAAAACCGTCAACAGGAGCGGACACAGATGCAGGAGAACGGAATAATATTGGCTTGATCATTGGTAGAAAACGACGAGAAAGGAAAAAGGGAAGGAAATAATTTACTAGGACATGTTAAGAGGGCAAATCCCCCCAAGTAGTTGAAAAACAGGATTTCAGTACGAAACCGGGGCTCGTGCGTACAAAACGATAGGTCATCTCAAACAAATTAAATTTCGTCAAGTTTGGCTGGAATTCATTCCAGACCTGGAGTCGAGATAGTTCGAAGATAGTCGTGCGAACAGGTTCAAATCTCTCCACGATAGTACCACTTGACCGAGCTATACAGCGATACTTACGGTGACTTTCCGCTAATCAAACAATTTCAGAAAGGTTTGACATTCGAGTAGCAGATGAGCCCTTCTTCGGAGACGAGGGCACAGCGTAGAGGTCTCAAGGCGAAATATAACGCCAAGTTCCGTCAGCGCCAATCACGGAAATGAGTGCATCCATCGTCCCTGACTAAATGCTCAGTCAGTGGCTGGGGTGCAACGCAAAACGTGCTAGATTTGATATACGGAAAGGCAACTCCATATTAAGTCTTCGGAACCTTGTAAAGAATGGATGTGATTGTAAATAACAAGTGAAATGTTGGATCACTCGTGCACGGTTACCCAATGGTTTCAAGAATCACCGGCGACTGACGCCCACAACCTTTCGTTGGAGCCGCATTAGAACCGATAAGGCTATGAATTTACCACTTGTATGAAAATCAAAAGAAAGGATACCAAGGAAACAAGAAGTCGCGGATCTAAAAGGACTACAATCGGTACAATCTGGGCAGTTTTGAAAGTAAATGACAACAGCTGGCCTCCTGTAGACAGAATTAAAGTCTGACTTCGGATTGATCCGAGAGAAATAGATTAAATATGGTGACCTCCTTCAGGCTGGGACAGGCCTTCTTCCACACCTGAAACTGCGATAACTCCGGAATAGACGCAATATACCATGGCGTTATCTGACCCTCCTCGTAGAACGGGTGAACCAGATTGAATACTTCTAGACAAATGAACCCAGTAAGGCTCATTCGAACATCTTTGATCCTCTGTGGGGTATCGGGTGACCTCTGTTTACACGGAGTGTTCCATAATACAAATTTAGCACAAGATCCAAGCAAGTTTAATCCCGTGCACACCTTTAGCCAGTATTCCAAGATATCCGTGAACTCTCGTCCCAATCATCCGGGCTGAAGATCACGCTGAGTTCTCGCAACGAGCTTTTCGCAAATGCAATGCTAAATATAAATGCAGATACATCGCGATACCAGAGGGTGAGATCGCAAGTAATATCAACTCGTATCGAAGTCAAAGGAGCTGTGCATTTTTGTAATGATTTGGTCAAGAGAGGAATTTGGTCTTTTCTGAAACCTCCCAAAACTTCTACATTGGAGACTGGTCGGTGTGGAATTATATGGTGAACATAATCGGCAGTTGTACAAACTGACTTTAGTCTCGGTAACACGTCGGACGCTGCTAGGAAATCATCTTGCGGTAATGGCGCGTCGCCGTACGTTATGTCTCTATATAGATCTAGCATTTCGAGCAGGGGCTGGGCTCGGATAAACGTATTCAGTACCTCAGTTGAGATCCCTTCAAGGCGGAGTTTGCGGAGACTGAAGGGGTACTGTTCGCTGGCTATAAACCGCTGTACCAGGTTTGGTGAGATGCCCAAGGAAAGTTCGACCAGGTTAGGGACCAGCATAAGGAGATCCCTCGCTGCTCGCGCGTGTTCTTCAGCCTGCCCTTGGATGGGGATGAAAATAATTTCGAGGATTCTTGGGTATTTATGAAGGTTGGGCGATCCGTTTAGTAAGGTCTTGCAGAAAATTAGGGTTGCGTGTCCATATAACTTGACATCGTGGTAGAGGATAGGCACTGTATTATGATAAAAACACTTGTTGACTAGAGTTAGAGGTATCCGGCTATCGCAGTAATTTGCGATCAGTTGAATGATTTCCGGAGGAAGCATAGACATATCGCTAAAGCGGTGCTTGTCCAGGGAGATCCGGGGCCCAATCACGTGTTTGAGTTTGGATTTGACTAGGGAGCGAAACGGATAAGGCTTATCCGTATGTCACCCGGATAGGCAACCGCAGATGGCATCCAGGTATAATGACTGGGTGTGCAGATGAATTTGAAATAAGCGGCGCGGATGACTCGGCTGCGCAGTTGAGTTCGGGCAAGAACGCCGGAACCACGAGATGCACGACGAAGCGTCGCGTATTGTTTGAGCAAAGTGCGCTGTACAGCGCTATGATCAGGTCAAAAAATAGTAAAAATGGGCTTGACCCACGTTTGACTCACATCTGTTCTGCTATCAAACTTGCGTGTTCAACAGTGAAGTGGATCCCGAGCAATGGTTGGGGTTTTAGTATAAATATATGCGTGTAAACGAGTAGATAGTACACAATACCCCCTCCTCCCATGTCTTTGAGACCCCCTGAGCCATCCTTGCCTTCGCCAGCTGTGCGGCGTCCTGCACCGTCAGAACCTCCGCGCGAACGTGCAAAGCGTCGCAAAGGCCTGAACGCCATGACAGATGCCAAAGCCGAGAAATATGACAACGAAAAGATTCTGGGTCAGTAATTCAAAGTATTTACGGCATAGGAGACTATTTACCTATTGTATGGGCGTGAATGTAGCTGAGACTCGTGAATCATGGAGATCCTTGGCGTATAGCCATTATAACCCTTCCATCGAGCGCCACTACGATGGATATGGCCAGTTTTCAAAACTTGTGATTCGTTTTGACTGCAAGTGCAATCATCCAAGTCACAACCCGCAGTATTGCAATTGCCTGAGCAATGGAGATGGCATTGGCAACCACACATCTGCTGCTATATGTGATTGCAAGAGAGGCATTGTAGTTCCTGCTAAAACCCCAGCTTATCCTCTGCTCTCTTACTCGGCTGCTAGGCATTGCACAATCCTTGCCCTTCGCTGCGCTCAAGAATGCTGCCCATTTGAGTTGGTAACAGACAAGCTTCATAGGCAAGAGGTTGAACTCCTTTGTCCTGGAACCTTGCTTCCCACTGCTTAAATCATATCAACAGATGTGCGACGCATATACAAGGATATGTCAAAGGACACAGCACACTATCTACAAGTATGTTTTGGCTTCTTCTTTCTTATGCTACATTTCTCATGTATGAATTTCTTGTTCAGCTGGTTCCAGGTGTGCTACACCTGGCGCTTGATGGGTGGACTAGCCTGACACATGAGTCCTATCTTGGTGTGGTTATTTTTTGGTTTGCAGAAGGGAAGATATGGTGGACTATTCTAGAGTTCATCTGGTTAGTATTACCTATCTAGTCATATCCTTTTTTTTATTGAGTTATGGTGTTATTTGCCTGCTACATATGTATATAAGGCTTATCCGCACAAATGCAATGAAGAACAAAGTGTCAAAATGTCTGTTTCCTCCCTCGTCCACGCCCTGCACTCCTTCAACGGTTTGTGGGCATAAAGTATTCGGCGCTCCGTAGGGAACGGTATTCTGTGTGTGCTCGTGTTCTGCCTGATTCCCTTCGTGCTCCCTATTCTAGGCTTCCCCTTTTGACCCCTATCCATAGTCCTAGACCTCCTCCCGCTGTGTCCTTGCAACTCGTCAGCCCCCCAGCTGACTCCTCGCTTTGCGAATAAATGCCATTACGTGTGTGGTGTGTCTCCCTGGGTGAAGTAGAAGTGCATCGACCGAGATTTAGCCCCGCACAGCCTATCTCTTTCTCGTCTAAGTTGTTCGAGTGTCGCGCATCCCATGAGGAAGTGGATCATAGTCTCCGATCGGCTTTCGCAGAATGGACATCACGGTGAGTCCGTCTTCTTGAACCAGTGTAGGTACGTCGCCAGAGGAAAGTGTCCTAGCCTGAGTTGCACCAAAGTTGCATATTCGAGTCTTGTTAAGCCAAACTTCTTCGCGTCCTTGCTGAATTTCTTGGACGGGTAGGACTGGTCAAGGTGGCGCATACGCTCTGTTCGTTCCGAACTCCCTACCCACATCCCCCAATCCGTATCCATCTCCCTCTTCTTCGTTCGCTTCGCCGCGGTCGGGTTTATGGGAATCCTTCGCTTGAGGAAGTCTGGTAACAGATCATCAGTAGTGTGTCGTTCCGCAGCAGCTTGCTTAGCTGCTTTGTCCACTTTCTCATTCCCCATTATTCCTACGTGCCCTGGTACCCATTTTGTTACTACGCGTATCCCTCTGTTTGCGTGTTTGACCTTTTTCAATTGTCCGTCCAGTTTTCATAGAGGTAGCTGAGGTTCTCCGTTTTGCCCGCTTGCAGAGTGAGTAGTACTGCCTGGTTATCAATGAAAATCACCACCGATTTCACCCCTTCCTGTCGAGCTAGTAGTTCGAGACCTAGGATAAGGCCTATGACTTCCGCTTCATACACCTCATGCTCCTTGTCGTTACCAACATATAGCTTCGCCGTGAGTTCGTGGCCTCTACCTACCAGGACCGCCGCAGTTCCTACTTCGCCTTTGTACATTGACCCGTCAGTGTATATTTTGACTTCCGCCTCTGTTTCAGCCTCGTCTCGTTTGGCGGCCTCCTTGCTGGGCTGTATGCTTGGGTTTAGCATCTTTGTCGAATCGGGTAGTTCATCGAAGTCAGAACTTGTCGCATAGTGTTTCGGGTTCACCTTTGTGCTAAGAAACAGTCGACGTATTGAGGAAGGGTGACGAGTCTTGCTGCCCAGGCGCTTCGCTTCTTCTTTGACCAGGTTGAAGGAGGGTTACTGACTGGGATAGAGGCAAGTCTGACTGCAGACCGGTGAATGCTCCTCTGAAGTTCCAGTTCGATTGGATATATGCCTGCATGTACAATCAGGGGGTCAGTGGGCGAGGTTCTCAGCGCTCCTGTGATGGCCAGGGCTAGGATCCGTTGGATTGACTGGAGTCGTCTAGTGAAGCCTACCACCCCTTTCTGTCTTTTCCCCTCCACTTTACCTCTGGGTCCCACCATACTTCTGCCGCATATGTCACCTTTGGAATGAAGACTGTGTGGTGGAGGCGCCTTGCCGACTCTGGCTTTGGCCCATGTTCAACTCGACATACCCACTTGTTCACTTGCGCCCAAGCGGTCGCCTTCTTGAGTACCGCTAGTTTTTGCTCACGCCAGGTTAGCTTCCAGTCGAAGATTACACCTAAAAATTTATGTGAGTTTACTGGTTGTATGCGCATGCCTCCTATTTCTACTGGTACGGGGTCTTGTTTTGAGTGGCCTTTGAAGCCTTCCAGCGCTGTTTTTTCTAGAGCAAATTCTGAAGAGTGGCTGCGCGCCCATTCAAGTGCGCCTCCTCTCCTTTCCATCATACTCTTGATAATGTCGTTAGCCTCCTCAAAAGTGGGGGCCTCAGCTAGGAGGGCAACGTTGTCGATATAGCCCACAGCCATCTCGCATTCGTCTGGATCTGCTATTCAGATAAGGTCAGCGTTGTAAATTAGGTAGAAAATGCACGAGAGTGGGCATCCTTGGTCGATGCCATGTCTGATCTCGAAGGGCGTTGAGGTATAGTCATTGAATTTGAGGAGAGTAGTTCTTCTGGCCAGTTTCTGGTCTGTCCAATCTACTATCTCTGTGGGAATTCCCAGTTTCTTCATGTTGTGGGTTAGTCTTGCTGGGTGTGCATTCGGGAAAGCCCCTGTAACGTCCAAGAATAGACCAGAGACTACGTTCTTCCTTCTCCATGCATCCTTGATGAAACTGGTGAGCACATGCATTGAGTCACAGGTGGTTCACTTCACTCATCCGCCGAAGTGGTGTGTGGGGAGTAACTTGTATCACTCTACAATCTGGTTTATCTGGTTAGCAATGCAGGTGGAGAGCAACTTCGAGATCACATTGAGCAGTGCTATTGGATGGTATGCTTTTGTGACTGTGTAGTCTGGACAATCCAGCTTTCTCAGCACCACCATTGTAGATCTCTGCCATTCAGATGGGTAGTGGTGTAGTTTGAAGGTAGCTCTGTATAACAGTGTAAGGTGTGGGATGAGTATGTCAGCACAGTTTGAGAAGACCTCATTCGGGATCCCATCCAGGCCTGGGGCCTTCCCCGATTTGAGGTTTGCAATGGCCAACCTAATGTTGTCATTGGTGATGGGGTTGAAGTTGGTGACTGGCACTGGAAATTGCATGTCAATAATCTCCAAATCTGCATGCTGAGGGAAGAAATTGTCATATAACACTTTGCTCTTATCCTTGTTTGAGTATACTTGGGTTGGGGGCCCATCACCTTGCTTGACTGTTAGTGTTGGAATTCTGGCTGAGCCTTGCACTCCACATTGATTCTTGAGATACTTGTGAGCCAACCAGAGGTCCTTGGCCTCTATGTTGTTGATATACCTGTTCCAGCAGTCTGATCTTGCTTCATCCATTGTCAGTCTGAACTGGTGGCTTGATTCTTTGTACTCTGCATGAATTGGGTTTTTGGGTTCATCAGCATGTTGGAGTGATCTGTGAAGTAGGTTATTTCTGATCTTCCAAAGGTCTGAAAGTTCCTTTGACCACCATCTTTTTGTGTTAGCTTGTGCTGTCACCATCAGGACTACCTTTTGTATTGTTTTGGTGAGGGCAGCAGTGAGCATACCCAGTTGTGTATCAAAGATCTCTGCAGAGACTGGAATAGTGGTTGATTTGCCCTTGAGGGCTAGCTCCAGTGTTTCTTGGAACTTGGGCCATTGTGTTTTGCTGAAATTCCTTGTCTGGGTGGTGGCGCAGCTTTGTATTGTACCTCTAACCTTGTGTGAATAGGGAAATGGTCAGTGTGGGCCAGCATGCAGTCAGGGTGTACTGTGCATTTGAGTATGCTGTCTTGCAGTCCAACAGAGATGAACACATTATCTAGTCTTGACAACTGACCAGTTCTAAAGTGTTTGTGGGTGGGAATCACTGGGGGTAGGGCCATGTGAAGCTCATGGTCTGTTATGATGTTGACAAGGGGCTGAGCAGTGGTAATATATGCATCATTGAGAAGAAGTTCACAGAGCAGGTTGTCCCAGCTTGGGTGATGTTGATTAAAGTCACCCAAAATAATAACCTTGGTGTTTCTGGGAAGTCTCCTAAGGTGTGAGTCTAATAGTGCTAGTGTGCTCTGGTTCCTGCAGTTGTTATAAACATTAATAATTTGGATGTTACTCAATCCTGTAATCAGTTCAATTGCTGTCAGGTCATGCAACTCAAAGGGAATCAGTTTCCAACAGTTTGTCAAGACTTTCTTGCTAACAAGTAGCATAGATCTTGAGTGCTCCTGGTTGTCTTTCCTGTGATTAGTAGGTAATACTATCTCCCACTTCATGGTGATGCCTATTGGATTCTTCATATGTGCAATCTTGGGTTCTTGAAAAGCAATTAAGTCCCAGTCATCTGGGCTATGTGTATTAATAACAGTATCAGTTGGGTATCTAGAGTTGTTGACATTGAGTTGGTATATGTTGAGGCATGTTTTTGGTTCCAGGGGTGTATTATTGATTGGTTGGAGGTTAGACATGGCAGGATGCAGGGAAGGTGGGTTGTGACATAGAAATCTGGGTTGTCAGTGCAGGAGATGGAGTCCTTCCTTGCACAAAAGGCAAGAGGGATTGGGCATGTGGAACAGTAAGAGGTGGGGTACTAGATTGGAAAAGGGTCAGCTGCCTAAGTGGGCATACAGGGCTTGGGGCTACAATGGTCCTGTCCAGGTTGTCTGGTGTGGCTATTGAGGTGGCTTGGGACCTGGAACCAAGTCAAGAGAAAGATCTTGAGGATGAACAAGACAGGGATTGGGATGAAGATTGAGGTGTAGTTTGCACCAGTATATCAGCCATCAGGTGAGACATGGGTCAGCCTACCCTGGAGGGGCCCTCAAATCTGTGTTGACCTCCCTGTTTGTCTGTGGTTCCTTGGTGGGTCTACTTGGTGTATATGCTCTTGGGGGAGACAACAGCCTTGTTGTTGTGGTGTTTGTTTTGTCTTGAATTTGTACACTTCCTAAGGTAGGGCAAGGAGTGTAAGTGTTCCTTACACACTGTGATAGGAGCTCCCAGGTCCACTCTTCTTCAGTGACATAGTATGTGAAAAGCCTGTCTGGGATATGTTTAGACTGTTGAGCATTGCATTGCACAAAGTTCAGGCAGTTTTGATTGTATGCTGGATGGCCTTTTTCCTGTGTCTCAATTCAGGCCATCTGTGCAGACAGTGCACCAGTATACCCCCAGATTGTTGCATTGATCTGACATGTGTGGACCAGTGCATGATCCACACATGGGAGTTGGGTTCTTGCAGTCTTGCTTCCTGTGTCTGGTGTTATGACCCGCCTAGCAGACATAACCTAACAACCGAATATTGTACAGATTTATGGCATTTTTCCCGAAGCGGAACAAACCATAAACAAGGTCACGTGATCTCGGCGCTTACCTAACGATTAAGCGCCGGTGGTTACCCTGAACTCGCTCCAGCGTTTCTCTCCCATGTTACCTGGAGCGAGGAGCGAGTTGTCACGTGATCTCGGCGCTTATCCAGCGATTAAGCGCCGGTGGTTACCCTGAACTCGCTCCAGCGTTTCTCTCCCATGTTACCTGGAGCGAGGAGCGAGTTGTCACGTGATCTCGGCGCTTACCAATGATTAAGCGCCGGTGGTTACCCTGAACTCGCTCCAGCGTTTCTCTCCCATGTTACCTGGAGCGAGGAGCGAGTTGTCACGTGACCTCGGCGCTTATTCAGCGATTAAGCGCCGGGTGCTTAAGTCCAAAAGGTCACATGACCCTCGGACCTTGCGCGGCTCTATAAGATTCGGAGCCGCACAAACTTAAGACAAACAATTACCTAACCCATAGTACTATACATAACCTACACCTACTGCGGAGTGTGCTTAGATAATACGTCCGCAGCCACCGCAGCCACAGGTATATAAGGAGGATAAAGCAAGACTGGACACCTCAGCTTGCTTTATCTCGTCAACCACCATAGACCATAGCAAACACTGTAACTAGAACACTCAATACATACCGCATAGCACCAAACCGTCAACGCAGCCACTACTTAAGTGCTCCACAAGGGAGCCTCCAGAGGGTCACGACATCTGGGTTTCTGGCATCTGAAGCACCAGAACACCTCTGTGAGGTATTTTGATGAGTCACACACTCTTCCTCCTACAATTCTCTTGGTACTTATAAAATCATTAGCTCCTGTCTTGGTTTGTAATTCTAAGAGAACATGGGCATGTCTTTGGGTTTGTGCTTGCCTTTGGACCAGTTTCATCCATCTCATGTTGACTATCTCCCTGTTCACTAGGTTATTGATCACCTCCATCTCTCTTGCTGTCTCATCGTTTAGTTCAGTTTCCACTGGGACTTGCTTAACAACAATTTTATATAAGCATTGAACAACTTTGAGCAGGAAGGAAAGGTGAGAATTGAAAACTTTGAAGACCTCTGGTTGTGCCACAAATTCTGTGGCCTTTCTAGAATTGAACAACACTAGGATGCCACCTTTGGGTTGACAAATTACTCTAAGGCACACTGTAGGTTCTGTCAGACAGTTTTCAAGAGTTGTGTCTTCCTGTAGTTTTGTGAGCACTGTGTTGATTTCATCCTCAATATTCACTGCCAAGAGGCCTTCTGTGCTCTTCTTGCTGTCTTGTTCCTCTGCATCCAGTAGGAGTTGTTGGTCCCTCTTATTCTCAGACACCTTGACTTTCTCTAGTTCTTCTTTCTCCTGTGTGACCCTGTCCTTGTCCATATCTGTTAGTGTAGCCAAGCCTGTATCCCCACCTGCCTGTGTGCTGGGTGCCCAGCTTGGATTTGTCATGTTTCTGCCCCATGACATACCTGTTGTCATGAGCCACAATCAAAGGTCTTGTGGCTAACCATCATTTTCTCTTCCTTTGTTTTCCACCTTTGTCTCATGGCTTGACCACCTCCACTTCATAAGTAGGCACCTCCACCTGCTTACTGATCCTTGTCCTATTATTAGTCACTTGCTTACTGATCACTGCCATTCACCTAGCTCATGCTACTATTATTAGTTACTTGCTGACTGATGGACATACTATTATTAGTAACTGGCTGACTGATTACTGCCATTCATTCTTACTCATCCTGCATGTACACTTAGTCACTCCCTTGGTTAGAATAGTATAAAAGCAAGGAGAGCAAGCCAGTCTACCCCAGCTTGCTCTACCTCATCAATTCCCCTCTAAAGCATCCAGTGTGAAGAACAGTCCCTAGCTGACTTATTAGCTTAAGTAACAGCTAGAAGGGTCTTGAGTCAAGACCATGTTGCAAGCCCCAGCACTGAGCATCTGACTTAGCTGCTGTCCACAGTTGCTTATTCAGCAACAGGTGTCCATCAGCCATGAGCACATAAGTGCAGATGGTGTCAAGCCACAAAACAGTAGACACACACAAGGCATCAAGCCAAGACAAGCCATGCATCAGCAGTAGTCCAGACATAGTCCAGACCCATCAGAGGCATTAGCCACTTGTAAAGCAAATCCAACAACCACTTTCAGAGGTTGCAACACCTGTGCCCATACCCCAACCTCCCCATGTTGCACTGCTGTTCTATGTGTTGTGTGGCCTCTCTCCTGGTCTCATCCCTGGATTTTCCATATAGCTGCTGATGTGCAGTTCATCTGTGGCCTGCTCCATAGCTTTTGTGGACAACTCAATTTTCTTGGATAATTGTGTGGTTTTGGTACCTAGTTTTTCCAACTCACTCTTCATTTCTTTCATTGGCACTAACAGCCAGCTTCATTCTTTGGTGAGGCTCAACCTCTCTTTCTCTAGGTCAGATTTTTTCTCCTCCAGCAACTTATGCATTTCCTTGGTTCTCTTGGCCTTGTCTTCTCTTAACAACCTGATGTGATTGCATAGTGCATTTGTTGTTTCTGCTGCTACTAATGGAGTCAGTATGAGCATGAGGTTGCTCTTACATATTCTTGTGAGGGAAATAATCCCTGCTTGTATTTCCTTCTCCTTCAGGTCCAAGTTTGTGGCTAGTCCATCAAGAGTGCACAAGATATTGTCTAGGGTTGGTTGTTTGTCAAGTTTTAGGATCTCTTTGTTGTCTAGGAAGGTTCTGTTGTTTTCTGGTGCAATCTGCATTGGATGTGTTGGGGTGACCATCAGCAGTTCTTCATACTCAATTGTTTCTGGAGCTACATTTATATCAATGGTGGTTTTTCTTCTTCCCTTTGGTTTCAAGTTACTGGCAGGTTGTCATGTGGCTGCCAGGCCTGAGGTTGAGCACAAGGGTGCTCCTCACATATTCATTGTTCACAGCTCCAGGGGGGCACAGAAAATTCCCAGGAAATTTGTACAGTATGCCAAAGTCTTCTAGTGCATAGACAAGTAGGAAAGTGTATAACAAGAATAGAGGAAAAAGCTTAGAAAAGAGAATGAGATTTTCAGCTGAGGTGCAAGCCATAATTGCAAATTCAGGCTGGTGGTCATCCTCCTGCCAAAGATACTTCAGTCATATCCTTAGTACTCACACTTGCTTTAGGCTGACTGAAGCACATACTGGCAACTACTTGGTGAAGCATGTATAAGACTGCCTCAAATGCTTTGGCATTGAAGAAAAAAGTAGGTTGATTTTATTCTATACATGTAGTAATAGGTTGCTTATACAAGAAGACCCTCTCTATTTGCACTGATAATGCTGGCAATAATGATACACTTTCTGTGCATCTTCACAATTTAGTGCCTTTGTTTGGGGGATCAAATGCTTGTACCCACTGCTTCACCCATATTCTCAATCTTATGGCCAAGGGATAATTCTTTCACTGGTTTTGCATGAATAACCTAATGCTTTCTTTACTCCTAGGCATTTATGTCACTATTTACAACATGTTGCTCTAAAGCTGGAGGATCAAGTTCAGGTCAAAACACTACAGTGCCCAATACTAATGACCCCAATTAAGAACCTGACAATTCCATAGAAGAAGTTGACCCAGACAAACTTGAACACAACAATGGAGTTATTAAAGGGGTTTGTAAAGGCCACACTGTCACAATTAAGGCCAAACACTGATGAGGCAATGGCGGACCTATGGGCTATAACAGCTGGAGGTCAAACTGCAACATCTAGGGTAGAATGCACAGTGAGCAAGGGGTTTGGTGTGATGAGACACAGGGTAGAGTAAGGGTGCACTTGCTATGAAGATAGCTGGGCAAGGGACCTCTGGCTTGGTGGCCTAGAGGGTAGACAACAAAGAGGGTAGAACAGGAGGTTGAGTTCTGAGGCTTAAGGCTCTCAGACTCTCCCTTTACATATTCATGGCCAAGGCAGTACATATCAAATACCAGGACCAATAAGAAGTAACTATGCCACATCACTACAGAACCTTCTGGCAAGACCAAACATTGAGTCAACAATCAACAAGGTCACATGACATCAAGGTAAATAAACTGCATATATCTGAATAGACGGACTTGTCCAAAAATACAAAGAAATGTGTGATAAATAAAATGATTGAAATTTGTAATAAAATCGTGGTCATGGTCTAGGCCATGAGAGGGTTGGCACACAAGTACTACAAGTTATGGCAGCCTCAGGCATGCACCTCAGCAGCAATGAACTTTCTTGTGCTTGCCATATCATGACAAAGGTGATCCAATCTGCTCTACTTGAATATAATCGCCTGACCAAGCATTATCATGTGCAGGTGGCTGGGCTTGCACAACATGTGCACAATTCAACACCACCCATGGTCGAGTTTGAGCAGCTGGTGGAGAGTGACCCAAGTGTTAGTGTTAAGGGCAATGCCAAGGTTCTTGCTTGACAGATAGCAACCTGTTGGAACACTGATCACATGGCTTTAAAAAGCCACCTACATTTCAAGACTCAAGTTCAGCTGTTAACAAATAATTCAGAGCTGAAGGTTTGGCAGTATGCTCTCACCTCTGAGCAATGGGACCTAGCTCACAAGCTTTGTCAAGCATTAGCAGTATGCACTTTGAATTGGTGTCTATATGCACAAGCTTATCACTCATATTTGTAGATATTCAAGGAGCCAACAAACCTCTTCTCCCAGAAAGAGGTTCCTCTTATACATGAAGTTATTCCTATCATGCTTACCCTTTGTTCTTGGCTTTACAATGTATGCAACAACATTCTACACCAAGGTCTGCATCCCATCACCTGGGTGGCAGCCCAAGCTGCTTTACTCATCTGGGATAAGTACATGGGTGTGATCCTAGAACAGTTGGACATCTACTTGATTGCTGTTGGTAGGTATAATCTAAATACACCATCTTGTTCATTGATATTTAGTTTGTTCTTCTCCTACCTAGTCATGTGCCCTGACCACAAACTGAAATGGTTTGCTGAGCACTCTGAGTTTGGTGTCAACAATATTCATTGCCAAGTTGTCAACTGCTTCATAGCATGAAACCCATCACAGCTTGAAAGAATTGTAACTGTTACGGGTCAGGGTACA
>JARWMV010000184.1:0-25978 GCA_030998015.1 Ceratorhiza oryzae-sativae | reverse complement strand
CTTAAGGTCAATATGAGCCAAGTTGCTTGGCTTAAGCCAAGGCGTTCGCAGGCGTGCACGGGTCATACACTAGAATCAATTAAGTTAATCAGGTCCAGCAAGATTTTATAATCTTGCATGGAAGCAAACCTGGCGAGTTAAATCCTATGTTCACCCATACCTCTGAAACTAGAAATAAAATTTCTGATGTAATGAGTAAAAATCCCTTAGGAATATACGACATGGAAAATAATTTGATTAAAACATTCAAACCCCCGCTTAGGGTCATCCAGCATTGTATTTATATATAATACATGCTGTTGACCCGAGGGGTTTGGTTATCGAGGCCGCGTTCGCGGCGATGGTATTGCGAGGTACCCTGGAACTTTAAGTTCCAGGGTACCTAGGAATCAGACGCCGCGCGCACGCCAGGGCCGACTTGGCTTGATTATTGACCTTAAGGTCAATATGAGCCAAGGCGTTCGCAGGCGTGCACGGGTCAAAAATCAATAGAGCTAGCTGCTGAATTTGGTGTTAATAAGACCACAGTTTCCCGAAAAGTTAGATCAGGTAAAATTTTTAACGGTAAATATTACCGTGCACGCCTGCGAACGCCTTGGCTTGCCAAGGCGGCCCTGGCGTGCGCGCGGCTCGCCGCGAACGCGGCTCGTTAACAATGCCCACGGGTCGTTGACCCTCCGCTTTAGCGGCTGAAATCTTGGGTTACACCTAAGATTTTAGCCGATAGAGCGGGGGCCCGCGCGCGTTAGTTGCTGGTGGGACTTGTCCCACCAACCAACGTGAGCAATCGCAACCGTTTGCGATTGCTAGTGCGCGGCATAATATCGATATTTAGCCGCCGGCTGAAAATGACGAACGGTCGTCATTTTCTACGAGGGAATCTTTAGGATTCCCTCTAACGCCGGCGGAAAATTAGATAAATAATTCGTTTTAGCTGACTTTAAATTTTAATTTATTCGGGGAAACTCACCTTACTTTGGTGAGTTTTTCTAAGTTACCCTCTCAAATTTCTCTTCTTTACGGAATCCGAGCTTGTGGCTGGATTCTTTACAGAACACTCTAGTGTGCCTTTTGTTTTCTTTTTCTTAGCAGAGTATAGCTCAATAGTGTTATTCTCATGTATAACAGCTATATTGTTTTTTGGAGGCTACTTGCTACCTGAAATTTTTGTTAACGATACGGTTGTAAACCTGCAATCAGTAGTGTTAGCTATAAAAACTAGTTTAGTATGTTTCCTATTCGTGTGGTTTAGAGCCACTCTGCCTAGATTGAGATATGATCAACTAATGATTTTCTGCTGGACTGGTTTACTACCTGTAGCAATCGCCTTAATCGCATTAGTGCCAGGCTTATTGATTGCATTTGATATATCACCTAACTAATAATCCCCTCCCTGAACAGAATCTGTGAGTAAGGCGCAACTGTCCGCAGGTTTGAATATTTATTATATCTAATATGACCCGTGCACGCCTGCGAACGCCTTGGCTTAAGCCAAGGCGGCCCTGGCGTGCGCGCGGCTCGCCGCGAACGCGGCCTCGTTAACAATGCCCACGGGTCGTTGACCCTCCGCTTTATTACCCCTGCCAAGACGTGCGCTAAAGCGCAGTTCTCTAGGCAGGGCGGCTGAAATCTTGGGTTACCTAAGATTTTAGCCGATAGAGCGGGGGCCCGCGCGCGTTAGTTGCTGGTGGGACTTGTCCCACCAACCAACGTGAGCAATCGCAACCGTTTGCGATTGCTAGTGCGCGGCATAATATCGATATTTAGCCGCCGGCTGAAAATGACGAACGGTCGTCATTTTCTACGAGGGAATCTTTAGGATTCCCTCTAACGCCGGCGGAAATTTTTATAAAAGAAGGAGTTATTAACCCTAACTCTCAAATATTACCATACTCCACTAGATTACCCATTTTAACAGTATATTTAGATGCACGGTAGAATCTGCGAACTCTGCCGTAAATCTTAAAATGGCCTTAGGTTTCGTCTTATGGTGAAGGGCTTCGTTCTTCATTCATACCCCCGCTTAGGGTCAACCAGCATTGTATTTATATATAAATACATGCTGTTGACCCGAGGGGTAATGGTTATCGAGGCCGCGTTCGCGGCGAGGTATTGCGAGGTACCCTGGAACTTTAAGTTCCAGGGTACCTCGGAATCAGACGCCGCGCGCACGCCAGGGCCGACTTGGCTTGATTATTGACCTTAAGGTCAATATGAGCCAAGGCGTTCGCAGGCGTGCACGGGTCAAAATGTAATTTTGAAAGCTTTCGGAGTGCTGGTTCAACCCTGTCGGAGTGTTAGGGAATCCTTAAATTCCCGCTTCCTCCTAGGCCCCAGCAGAGACCTAGGATGAAGCACGCCCCACAAGTGATGACGAACCTACTAAAATTTTGGGCGTAAAATAAGCACAGCTTAATTTTTACCATTAGGGTCACAGCATGCCGCCGGGTCATGGTTTGTAATGCTTAGCCCAAGGTTATTAACTTTAACAGTTCTTAACCCCTCCCAATGCGCAAAGGGAACCATTTCCCCAAATACACCGCCGGCGTTAGAGGGAATCCTTCCACGCAAGATTTATAAATTTATAAATCTTGCTGGACCGAAAGATTCCCTCGTAGAAAATGACGACCGTTCGTCATTTTCAGCCGGCGGCTAAATATCGATATTATGCCGCGCACTAGCAATCGCAAACGGTTGCGATTGCTCACGTTGGTTGGTGGGACAAGTCCCACCAGCAACTAACGCGCGCGGGCCTTCGCAAATCCGCCAATGGAACATTGGCGGGGTATTTAGAGTTCTCAGCGCTTAGGCCGCCCTTCGGGCGATCAAAGAGCGCTGAGAAGCGCGGTAGTCGTTTTTATGAACCAAAAACGAGGTAATGCCGAACCGGCGGCGTCAATTGTCGACCGTGTCAGGTTAGGAAAATTAAACCCGACCCGTGATTCCTCCCTTTCAGGGAGTAAGTAAGGGTCATCCAGATCTTTAGATCTAGCCGAGGGTTCATTTAACCCCTAATTTGTCATGGGCTGTTGGTCCCTAGAAATTTTGGGGTTTGGGTAGAGTGGTAGAACTTCAAATCCCGCCGGCGTTAGAGGGAATCCTAAAGATTCCTCGTAGAAAATGACGACCGTTCGTCATTTTCAGCCGGCGGCTAAATATCGATATTATGCCGCGCACTAGCAATCGCAAACGGTTGCGATTGCTCACGTTGGTTGGTGGGACAAGTCCCACCAGCAACTAACGCGCGCGGGCTCCGTTTCTAATCCGGAAGAGAATTATAATTTATCCCATGGGTATAGTCAGTCTACCCTACAGAGATAACTGAACTTTCTGCGATAAGTTAAGTTCTCTAGTGTTTTTAGTCCAAGCCCTGTATGAGTCCGCAGTATTATTCTTGATCGGACTCTTCCCTAGGATTTATGAGGGCTTCCTCTCCCTATGGACGAGCTTGCCCTTAGAAACCCCAAATACAAAGGAGGTAGGTAAAATATAAAAGAGACATTATTTTTTTATATGTTAATCAAATTTAACCCTACCCTATCTCGTGTCAACTATGTTGACCGAGATAGAGGCCAGACTAATTTTTCTAAGTTTTTCGTCTCGTGTCAACTTTGTTGTAAACGTGGACCTCCTGTATTGGCTGTCGGACATCATAGATACGGTATGGCCCATGTAAGTTTAAGGGCGCCGAGTCACAGGTTCCGGCGTTATAAAAATGATTTTATTAACCCTTTTATTAATCTATTTTTGTTATGGGCAGCCGCATAGCGCGCTGCCTCAGCCGCATAGCGCGCTGCAAAACTGATTTCATTTAATATATATTTTACAGTTTTTGTTATAAAACCGTAATTATCCGATTTTTCTCCTGCCGTAGACCCCCAACCCCAAACAATGCAGCATAGCTGCATCAGTTTGGGGGGTCAATAGTTAACCTCCGCGCGCGTTAGTTGCTGGTGGGACTTGTCCCACCAACCAACGTGAGCAATCGCAACCGTTTGCGATTGCTAGTGCGCGGCATAATATCGATATTTAGCCGCCGGCTGAAAATGACGAACGGTCGTCATTTTCTACGAGGGAATCTTTAGGATTCCCTCTAACGCCGGCGGGATAATGTAATTGACAATTTCAACCCTGATAGAAAATTTGCCATGCAACTACAGTTTAAGGTAAATACCCTAGCGGGTGTCTGATTCCGAGGTACCCTGGAACTTAAAGTTCCAGGGTACCTCGCAATACCTCGCCACGAACGCGGCCTAACCGGGCCTGGGACCCATGGCCTTCGGCGAAGCCCATGTACAATCAACCCTAACCTCAAAACTAACCCTCGAGCCGGCCGCGCTGGGGACGGTAAGCGGGTTAGTCTTTGACTAACCCCTGCCGGACATCTGCGATGACCGAGTTTTCACCGGCCGGTCAACTATGTTGACACGAGACGGTGAAAAATAGGTAATGCGCCCGAAAGGTGACCCGTGCACGCCTGCGAACGCCTTGGCTTAAGCCAAGGCGGCCCTGGCGTACGCGGGCGTCTGATTCCGAGGTACCCTGGAACTTAAAGTTCCAGGGTACCTCGCAATACCTCGCCGCGAACGCGGCCTCGATAACCACACCCACGGGTCGTCGACCCTCCGCTTTATTACCCCTGCCAAGACGTGCGCTAAAGCGCAGTTCTCTAGGCAGGGCGGCTGAAATCTTGGGTTACACCTAAGATTTTAGCCGATAGAGCGGGGGTGTGATTTATCCATTCGGGCGGTCCCAGCGCGACGGTTTAGTTTTCCTTTAAGAGAAGAGTATACGGGTCGGGAGCGACCAACCCCGAATGGTCCCTCTTTGGCCAGAGTGACCCCAGGGGGACGTCACAGACGTGGTTGGATTCAGCGCGACTTATCTTACCGCCTGGAGATCAAGGCGGGGCGGGGATGGGCAGCACTAAGTGCTGTCCTTACCAAAATCGGCGTTAGAAAATCCAAGTAGTAACTCAAAACGAGTATGCTGAAACTGGTAGCCAGGTGAATCTTAGGAATTCATGATCATTTGATTGTAAGAGTTCAAATCTCTTTACTCGTATTTCGGAAGGAACTACATTTTATGTACACCCCTGCGACCCCTAGATCCGCACCCCGCCGGCGTTAGAGGGAATCCTAAAGATTCCCTCGTAGAAAATGACGACCGTTCGTCATTTTCAGCCGGCGGCTAAATATCGATATTATGCCGCGCACTAGCAATCGCAAACGGTTGCGATTGCTCACGTTGGTTGGTGGGACAAGTCCCACCAGCAACTAACGCGCGCGGGGAGCGGGCCGGGGGCTCGCAGGGGCTCCTCCATGCATTACCTGTTTTTTACCGTCTCGTGTCAACATAGTTGACCGGCCGGTAAAACCGGACATCTGCGATGACCGAGCAGGTAATGCCCCCCAGGAAAAATAGGGGTTATAAAACCCTCTAACACCTGGTTTTCCCTGCTGTGTCAGCACTAAGTTCAATCAAAAAAAAAAACAAACGGGGTCCCCTCATATTCCGCCGCGGGTGGTTTTGTCGACATTACCTCGTTTTTGTTTTATAAGAACGACCTCCCGGTGGGGCGCGTAGTTAGGAAATTGTACCGCGCAAAGGGGACCATTTCCCCAAATACACCGCCGGCGTTAGAGGGAATCCTTCCACGCAAGATTTATAAATTTATAAATCTTGCTGGACCGAAAGATTCCCTCGTAGAAAATGACGACCGTTCGTCATTTTCAGCCGGCGGCTAAATATCGATATTATGCCGCGCACTAGCAATCGCAAACGGTTGCGATTGCTCACGTTGGTTGGTGGGACAAGTCCCACCAGCAACTAACGCGCGCGGGCCTTCGCAAATCCGCCAATGGAACATTGGCGGGGTATTTAGAGTTCTCAGCGCTTAGGCCGCCCTTCGGGCGATCAAAGAGCGCTGAGAAGCGCGGTAGCTTTAGGTTTGACAAACCCCGATTGTTTAAGCCCCCGGTCACTACTGACCCCCAAACATGTGCAGCTACGCTGCATTGTTTGGTGGGCAGCAACCCCCCGATATTGTAATGCCCGCCGGCGTTAGAGGGAATCCTAAAGATTCCCTCGTAGAAAATGACGACCGTTCGTCATTTTCAGCCGGCGGCTAAATATCGATATTATGCCGCGCACTAGCAATCGCAAACGGTTGCGATTGCTCACGTTGGTTGGTGGGACAAGTCCCACCAGCAACTAACGCGCGCGGCAATGTCGGGGGTCACCCCCCAATGATTGCAATCATTGGGGGTCTCCGGTCATGACCCTCCGTGTGCGGGGACTCTGCCGCCCGTGTCGGCCTTACCCTATCTCGTGTCAACTATGTTGACCGAGATAGAGACCAGATTAGATTAATTTACTACTGCAGCTGCCTCGTAGGGCACCGAAGAGGGCTAGGGTATTGGCGGCCGTGTCAATTTCATTGACCGGCGCCAATACTTGGACGCGTTACGCACAGGAGCGCTGCATTAGATCTGGCATCTTTAGCTTAATTGGTATAGCAACTGCCTTCGAAGCAGTCTGGTATTGGTTCAAATCCAATAAGATGTTTATCGGCTTTATGACATCTGTTAGGTAAATTTAATTTTAAGGTCTTAAAATGAAAATTTGGGCATCTACGAAGCAGGACGCCTAATAATTTTTCTCCTCTGGATGGAGGGAGGGCCTCCCAACTGCGGTCCTTAAGGAAAAATAGGGGGATCTATAGATCCCAACCGTGAGGCTATGCACTCCAAACTAAAGTATGTTCTAGATATACTAAAATTAATAAAAGAAGATACTTCCCCCTAAAATTTAAAAATTTGGAGCATGAATTTTCATGAGTATAGTTAAGTTGGTATAACTTCTAGCTTCCACCTAGATATGATCAGTTCGAGTCTGATTACTCATAACTCCTTCGCGCCAAAGGGTGCTTTACTCTCCGCGCGCGTTAGTTGCTGGTGGGACTTGTCCCACCAACCAACGTGAGCAATCGCAACCGTTTGCGATTGCTAGTGCGCGGCATAATATCGATATTTAGCCGCCGGCTGAAAATGACGAACGGTCGTCATTTTCTACGAGGGAATCTTTATGGGAGGTAGCCTGGACCATGAGACTCATGGTCAAGGCTACCTCATCTGAGGATTCCCTCTAACGCCGGCGGAGGCCTAACCCTGTCGTCAGCTACTGAATGGCGACATTGCAATTGACCCCCAATGCCTTACAGCATGTTGGGGGGCAATTACCCAGGCATCCGCATTGGGAGGCCATTGCCTTGTTGGGGGTCTAAAGGGTCTAAGTTCTACTGATGCGCCGCATCCGCAGCCCATCTCTGTGTTAACTAGTTAGGTTTAACATTTCGTGAGAAATGCACCTAATTTGTTTGCGGAGGATTCTCCTATTAATAAAGGAGATCTCCATCACACGCAGAGGACTTGGAAACCCAAATTGGGACTTATACAACCAACATTGTTAGATAAGTTCCAACTCATTCACTCTCAAAAGCGTTTAGTCTTAGAGAATGAAGAGGAAACATGAAGTCATAAGATCGATAAATAAAAACCAAACCATGCTAAACACAAAACAAACTTATCTTTTTATTAAAGTAATAACCTTCGCATTATTAATCTATGTTGTTTATACTCAGTCAATTGACCCCCCAAACATGTGCAGCTACGCTGCATTGTTTGGGGGGGCAATTGCCCCCCAACATGCTGTAAGGCATTGGGGGTCAATTGTTAGCGAATTACACTTTTATACTGGCCTAGTATTTTGCTCCAATTCGATAGCGCCCATTAAACCCACACGGCTAAGTAATGAACCTCAATTTAATTTTTCAAAAGAGTTAAAAGAAATAATCATTGGTCTTATTCTAGGGGATCTTAATGTTCAGAAAGATAAACGAGCTATTAATGGTAATGCTTGTTTGAGATTTCTCCAAAGTACTCCGCGCGCGTTAGTTGCTGGTGGGACTTGTCCCACCAACCAACGTGAGCAATCGCAACCGTTTGCGATTGCTAGTGCGCGGCATAATATCGATATTTAGCCGCCGGCTGAAAATGACGAACGGTCGTCATTTTCTACGAGGGAATCTTTAGGATTCCCTCTAACGCCGGCGGGCCTTTAATTCCCCTAAATAACCTTTAGATTTGCCTTCGCAAATCACCCCGCGGCAGTCCCCTGTCGTCTACTGACCCCCAAACATGTGCAGCTACGCTGCATTGTTTGGGGGGCAGTAGTAAAACTGGGGGGCCCGTCCAAGTATTGGCGCCCGGTCAATGAAATTGACACGGCCGCCAATACCCTTGCCAGGTTAAACTTGTTATTCTATTAATACTCCAATCCCCTTACCTTGCGCCCACAATACTAGTTCTTGGAGTTCTTGGCATCTATCGGAAGTGCCTTAAATTCTAGAGGATACTAGTAGGTTGTAATCTTTGAGCCAGCCAAAACGTAGATATCATCAGTTCGAGTCTGATTACTCATATCAAACAATCATACCCCCGCTTAGGGTCAACCAGCATTGTATTTTTATATAATACATGCTGTTGACCCGAGGGGTAATGGATATCGAGGCCGCGTTCGCGGCGAGGTATTGCGAGGTACCCTGGAACTTAAGTTCCAGGGTACCTCAATACCTCGCCGCGAACGCGGCCTCGATATCCATTACCCCTCGGGTCAACAGCATGTATTTATATATAAATACAATGCTGGTTGACCCTAAGCGGGGGTATGATTGTTTGATATGAGTAATCAGACTCGAACTGATGATATCTACGTTTTGGCTGGCTCAAAGATTACAACCTACTAGTATCCTCTAGAATTTAAGGCACTTCCGATAGATGCCAAGAACTCCAAGAACTAGTATTGTGGGCGCAAGGTAAGGGGATTGGAGTATTAATAGAATAACAAGTTTAACCTGGCAAGGGTATTGGCGGCCGTGTCAATTTCATTGACCGGGCGCCAATACTTGGACGGGCCCCCCAGTTTTACTACTGCCCCCCAAACAATGCAGCGTAGCTGCACATGTTTGGGGGTCAGTAGACGACAGGGGACTGCCGCGGGGTGATTTGCGAAGGCAAATCTAAAGGTTATTTAGGGGAATTAAAGGCCCGCCGGCGTTAGAGGGAATCCTAAAGATTCCCTCGTAGAAAATGACGACCGTTCGTCATTTTCAGCCGGCGGCTAAATATCGATATTATGCCGCGCACTAGCAATCGCAAACGGTTGCGATTGCTCACGTTGGTTGGTGGGACAAGTCCCACCAGCAACTAACGCGCGCGGGCCTCTACTTCGTCAATTGCAAATGATTCTGTACAAAGAATCACTCTTTGACTTGATTTTTCGAAAGTTCCGTCCTCACATAACCAAAAAGCTAATCCCAGAGGAGTTAAAAGATCCCCAATGTTTGCAGGAATTATTTTTTTCCCCTCCGGATAGAATAAATCAAAGAATTCATTACAGCAAGGTAGTGCATGAGTTTGAAATCTTATAGTAGGATAAACTTTACCCGTTCTTTTATCAGGTCGGGGTGTTAAGATTTTAGGAGCTACAGAACAATAATCTTGGAATTTTGTATAAAGGTACTCTAAATACTCCCGCCGGCGTTAGAGGGAATCCTAAAGATTCCCTCGTAGAAAATGACGACCGTTCGTCATTTTCAGCCGGCGGCTAAATATCGATATTATGCCGCGCACTAGCAATCGCAAACGGTTGCGATTGCTCACGTTGGTTGGTGGGACAAGTCCCACCAGCAACTAACGCGCGCGGAGTACTTTGGAGAAATCTCAAACAAGCATTACCATTAATAGCTCGTTTATCTTTCTGAACATTAAGATCCCCTAGAATAAGACCAATGATTATTTCTTTTAACTCTTTTGAAAAATTAAATTGAGGTTCATTACTTAGCCGTGTGGGTTTAATGGGCGCTATCGAATTGGAGCAAAATACTAGGCCAGTATAAAAGTGTAATTCGCTAACAATTGACCCCCAATGCCTTACAGCATGTTGGGGGGCAATTGCCCCCCCAAACAATGCAGCGTAGCTGCACATGTTTGGGGGGTCAATTGACTGAGTATAAACAACATAGATTAATAATGCGAAGGTTATTACTTTAATAAAAAGATAAGTTTGTTTTGTGTTTAGCATGGTTTGGTTTTTATTTATCGATCTTATGACTTCATGTTTCCTCTTCATTCTCTAAGACTAAACGCTTTTGAGAGTGAATGAGTTGGAACTTATCTAACAATGTTGGTTGTATAAGTCCCAATTTGGGTTTCCAAGTCCTCTGCGTGTGATGGAGATCTCCTTTATTAATAGGAGAATCCTCCGCAAACAAATTAGGTGCATTTCTCACGAAATGTTAAACCTAACTAGTTAACACAGAGATGGGCTGCGGATGCGGCGCATCAGTAGAACTTAGACCCTTTAGACCCCCAACAAGGCAATGGCCTCCCAATGCGGATGCCTGGGTAATTGCCCCCCAACATGCTGTAAGGCATTGGGGGTCAATTGCAATGTCGCCATTCAGTAGCTGACGACAGGGTTAGGCCTCCGCCGGCGTTAGAGGGAATCCTCAGATGAGGTAGCCTTGACCATGAGTCTCATGGTCCAGGCTACCTCCCATAAAGATTCCCTCGTAGAAAATGACGACCGTTCGTCATTTTCAGCCGGCGGCTAAATATCGATATTATGCCGCGCACTAGCAATCGCAAACGGTTGCGATTGCTCACGTTGGTTGGTGGGACAAGTCCCACCAGCAACTAACGCGCGCGGAGAGTAAAGCACCCTTTGGCGCGAAGGAGTTATGAGTAATCAGACTCGAACTGATCATATCTAGGTGGAAGCTAGAAGTTATACCAACTTAACTATACTCATGAAAATTCATGCTCCAAATTTTTAAATTTTAGGGGGAAGTATCTTCTTTTATTAATTTTAGTATATCTAGAACATACTTTAGTTTGGAGTGCATAGCCTCACGGTTGGGATCTATAGATCCCCCTATTTTTCCTTAAGGACCGCAGTTGGGAGGCCCTCCCTCCATCCAGAGGAGAAAAATTATTAGGCGTCCTGCTTCGTAGATGCCCAAATTTTCATTTTAAGACCTTAAAATTAAATTTACCTAACAGATGTCATAAAGCCGATAAACATCTTATTGGATTTGAACCAATACCAGACTGCTTCGAAGGCAGTTGCTATACCAATTAAGCTAAAGATGCCAGATCTAATGCAGCGCTCCTGTGCGTAACGCGTCCAAGTATTGGCGCCCGGTCAATGAAATTGACACGGCCGCCAATACCCTAGCCCTCTTCGGTGCCCTACGAGGCAGCTGCAGTAGTAAATTAATCTAATCTGGTCTCTATCTCGGTCAACATAGTTGACACGAGATAGGGTAAGGCCGACACGGGCGGCAGAGTCCCCGCACACGGAGGGTCATGACCGGAGACCCCCAATGATTGCAATCATTGGGGGGTGACCCCCGACATTGCCGCGCGCGTTAGTTGCTGGTGGGACTTGTCCCACCAACCAACGTGAGCAATCGCAACCGTTTGCGATTGCTAGTGCGCGGCATAATATCGATATTTAGCCGCCGGCTGAAAATGACGAACGGTCGTCATTTTCTACGAGGGAATCTTTAGGATTCCCTCTAACGCCGGCGGGCATTACAATATCGGGGGGTTGCTGCCCACCAAACAATGCAGCGTAGCTGCACATGTTTGGGGGTCAGTAGTGACCGGGGGCTTAAACAATCGGGGTTTGTCAAACCTAAAGCTACCGCGCTTCTCAGCGCTCTTTGATCGCCCGAAGGGCGGCCTAAGCGCTGAGAACTCTAAATACCCCGCCAATGTTCCATTGGCGGATTTGCGAAGGCCCGCGCGCGTTAGTTGCTGGTGGGACTTGTCCCACCAACCAACGTGAGCAATCGCAACCGTTTGCGATTGCTAGTGCGCGGCATAATATCGATATTTAGCCGCCGGCTGAAAATGACGAACGGTCGTCATTTTCTACGAGGGAATCTTTCGGTCCAGCAAGATTTATAAATTTATAAATCTTGCGTGGAAGGATTCCCTCTAACGCCGGCGGTGTATTTGGGGAAATGGTCCCCTTTGCGCGGTACAATTTCCTAACTACGCGCCCCACCGGGGAGGTCGTTCTTATAAAACAAAAACGAGGTAATGTCGACAAAACCACCCGCGGCGGAATATGAGGGGACCCCGTTTGTTTTTTTTTTTGATTGAACTTAGTGCTGACACAGCAGGGAAAACCAGGTGTTAGAGGGTTTTATAACCCCTATTTTTCCTGGGGGGCATTACCTGCTCGGTCATCGCAGATGTCCGGTTTTACCGGCCGGTCAACTATGTTGACACGAGACGGTAAAAAACAGGTAATGCATGGAGGAGCCCCTGCGAGCCCCCGGCCCGCTCCCCGCGCGCGTTAGTTGCTGGTGGGACTTGTCCCACCAACCAACGTGAGCAATCGCAACCGTTTGCGATTGCTAGTGCGCGGCATAATATCGATATTTAGCCGCCGGCTGAAAATGACGAACGGTCGTCATTTTCTACGAGGGAATCTTTAGGATTCCCTCTAACGCCGGCGGGGTGCGGATCTAGGGGTCGCAGGGGTGTACATAAAATGTAGTTCCTTCCGAAATACGAGTAAAGAGATTTGAACTCTTACAATCAAATGATCATGAATTCCTAAGATTCACCTGGCTACCAGTTTCAGCATACTCGTTTTGAGTTACTACTTGGATTTTCTAACGCCGATTTTGGTAAGGACAGCACTTAGTGCTGCCCATCCCCGCCCCGCCTTGATCTCCAGGCGGTAAGATAAGTCGCGCTGAATCCAACCACGTCTGTGACGTCCCCCTGGGGTCACTCTGGCCAAAGAGGGACCATTCGGGGTTGGTCGCTCCCGACCCGTATACTCTTCTCTTAAAGGAAAACTAAACCGTCGCGCTGGGACCGCCCGAATGGATAAATCACACCCCCGCTCTATCGGCTAAAATCTTAGGTGTAACCCAAGATTTCAGCCGCCCTGCCTAGAGAACTGCGCTTTAGCGCACGTCTTGGCAGGGGTAATAAAGCGGAGGGTCGACGACCCGTGGGTGTGGTTATCGAGGCCGCGTTCGCGGCGAGGTATTGCGAGGTACCCTGGAACTTTAAGTTCCAGGGTACCTCGGAATCAGACGCCCGCGTACGCCAGGGCCGCCTTGGCTTAAGCCAAGGCGTTCGCAGGCGTGCACGGGTCACCTTTCGGGCGCATTACCTATTTTTCACCGTCTCGTGTCAACATAGTTGACCGGCCGGTGAAAACTCGGTCATCGCAGATGTCCGGCAGGGGTTAGTCAAAGACTAACCCGCTTACCGTCCCCAGCGCGGCCGGCTCGAGGGTTAGTTTTGAGGTTAGGGTTGATTGTACATGGGCTTCGCCGAAGGCCATGGGTCCCAGGCCCGGTTAGGCCGCGTTCGTGGCGAGGTATTGCGAGGTACCCTGGAACTTTAAGTTCCAGGGTACCTCGGAATCAGACACCCGCTAGGGTATTTACCTTAAACTGTAGTTGCATGGCAAATTTTCTATCAGGGTTGAAATTGTCAATTACATTATCCCGCCGGCGTTAGAGGGAATCCTAAAGATTCCCTCGTAGAAAATGACGACCGTTCGTCATTTTCAGCCGGCGGCTAAATATCGATATTATGCCGCGCACTAGCAATCGCAAACGGTTGCGATTGCTCACGTTGGTTGGTGGGACAAGTCCCACCAGCAACTAACGCGCGCGGAGGTTAACTATTGACCCCCCAAACTGATGCAGCTATGCTGCATTGTTTGGGGTTGGGGGTCTACGGCAGGAGAAAAATCGGATAATTACGGTTTTATAACAAAAACTGTAAAATATATATTAAATGAAATCAGTTTTGCAGCGCGCTATGCGGCTGAGGCAGCGCGCTATGCGGCTGCCCATAACAAAAATAGATTAATAAAAGGGTTAATAAAATCATTTTTATAACGCCGGAACCTGTGACTCGGCGCCCTTAAACTTACATGGGCCATACCGTATCTATGATGTCCGACAGCCAATACAGGAGGTCCACGTTTACAACAAAGTTGACACGAGACGAAAAACTTAGAAAAATTAGTCTGGCCTCTATCTCGGTCAACATAGTTGACACGAGATAGGGTAGGGTTAAATTTGATTAACATATATAAAAAATAATGTCTCTTTTATATTTTACCTACCTCCTTTGTATTTGGGGTTTCTAAGGGCAAGCTCGTCCATAGGGAGAGGAAGCCCTCATAAATCCTAGGGAAGAGTCCGATCAAGAATAATACTGCGGACTCATACAGGGCTTGGACTAAAAACACTAGAGAACTTAACTTATCGCAGAAAGTTCAGTTATCTCTGTAGGGTAGACTGACTATACCCATGGGATAAATTATAATTCTCTTCCGGATTAGAAACGGAGCCCGCGCGCGTTAGTTGCTGGTGGGACTTGTCCCACCAACCAACGTGAGCAATCGCAACCGTTTGCGATTGCTAGTGCGCGGCATAATATCGATATTTAGCCGCCGGCTGAAAATGACGAACGGTCGTCATTTTCTACGAGGGAATCTTTAGGATTCCCTCTAACGCCGGCGGGATTTGAAGTTCTACCACTCTACCCAAACCCCAAAATTTCTAGGGACCAACAGCCCATGACAAATTAGGGGTTAAATGAACCCTCGGCTAGATCTAAAGATCTGGATGACCCTTACTTACTCCCTGAAAGGGAGGAATCACGGGTCGGGTTTAATTTTCCTAACCTGACACGGTCGACAATTGACGCCGCCGGTTCGGCATTACCTCGTTTTTGGTTCATAAAAACGACTACCGCGCTTCTCAGCGCTCTTTGATCGCCCGAAGGGCGGCCTAAGCGCTGAGAACTCTAAATACCCCGCCAATGTTCCATTGGCGGATTTGCGAAGGCCCGCGCGCGTTAGTTGCTGGTGGGACTTGTCCCACCAACCAACGTGAGCAATCGCAACCGTTTGCGATTGCTAGTGCGCGGCATAATATCGATATTTAGCCGCCGGCTGAAAATGACGAACGGTCGTCATTTTCTACGAGGGAATCTTTCGGTCCAGCAAGATTTATAAATTTATAAATCTTGCGTGGAAGGATTCCCTCTAACGCCGGCGGTGTATTTGGGGAAATGGTTCCCTTTGCGCATTGGGAGGGGTTAAGAACTGTTAAAGTTAATAACCTTGGGGCTAAGCATTACAAACCATGACCCGGCGGCATGCTGTGACCCTAATGGTAAAAATTAAGCTGTGCTTATTTTACGCCCAAAATTTTAGTAGGTTCGTCATCACTTGTGGGGCGTGCTTCATCCTAGGTCTCTGCTGGGGCCTAGGAGGAAGCGGGAATTTAAGGATTCCCTAACACTCCGACAGGGTTGAACCAGCACTCCGAAAGCTTTCAAAATTACATTTTGACCCGTGCACGCCTGCGAACGCCTTGGCTCATATTGACCTTAAGGTCAATAATCAAGCCAAGTCGGCCCTGGCGTGCGCGCGGCGTCTGATTCCGAGGTACCCTGGAACTTAAAGTTCCAGGGTACCTCGCAATACCTCGCCGCGAACGCGGCCTCGATAACCATTACCCCTCGGGTCAACAGCATGTATTTATATATAAATACAATGCTGGTTGACCCTAAGCGGGGGTATGAATGAAGAACGAAGCCCTTCACCATAAGACGAAACCTAAGGCCATTTTAAGATTTACGGCAGAGTTCGCAGATTCTACCGTGCATCTAAATATACTGTTAAAATGGGTAATCTAGTGGAGTATGGTAATATTTGAGAGTTAGGGTTAATAACTCCTTCTTTTATAAAAATTTCCGCCGGCGTTAGAGGGAATCCTAAAGATTCCCTCGTAGAAAATGACGACCGTTCGTCATTTTCAGCCGGCGGCTAAATATCGATATTATGCCGCGCACTAGCAATCGCAAACGGTTGCGATTGCTCACGTTGGTTGGTGGGACAAGTCCCACCAGCAACTAACGCGCGCGGGCCCCCGCTCTATCGGCTAAAATCTTAGGTGTAACCCAAGATTTCAGCCGCCCTGCCTAGAGAACTGCGCTTTAGCGCACGTCTTGGCAGGGGTAATAAAGCGGAGGGTCAACGACCCGTGGGCATTGTTAACGAGGCCGCGTTCGCGGCGAGCCGCGCGCACGCCAGGGCCGCCTTGGCTTAAGCCAAGGCGTTCGCAGGCGTGCACGGGTCATATTAGATATAATAAATATTCAAACCTGCGGACAGTTGCGCCTTACTCACAGATTCTGTTCAGGGAGGGGATTATTAGTTAGGTGATATATCAAATGCAATCAATAAGCCTGGCACTAATGCGATTAAGGCGATTGCTACAGGTAGTAAACCAGTCCAGCAGAAAATCATTAGTTGATCATATCTCAATCTAGGCAGAGTGGCTCTAAACCACACGAATAGGAAACATACTAAACTAGTTTTTATAGCTAACACTACTGATTGCAGGTTTACAACCGTATCGTTAACAAAAATTTCAGGTAGCAAGTAGCCTCCAAAAAACAATATAGCTGTTATACATGAGAATAACACTATTGAGCTATACTCTGCTAAGAAAAAGAAAACAAAAGGCACACTAGAGTGTTCTGTAAAGAATCCAGCCACAAGCTCGGATTCCGTAAAGAAGAGAAATTTGAGAGGGTAACTTAGAAAAACTCACCAAAGTAAGGTGAGTTTCCCCGAATAAATTAAAATTTAAAGTCAGCTAAAACGAATTATTTATCTAATTTTCCGCCGGCGTTAGAGGGAATCCTAAAGATTCCCTCGTAGAAAATGACGACCGTTCGTCATTTTCAGCCGGCGGCTAAATATCGATATTATGCCGCGCACTAGCAATCGCAAACGGTTGCGATTGCTCACGTTGGTTGGTGGGACAAGTCCCACCAGCAACTAACGCGCGCGGGCCCCCGCTCTATCGGCTAAAATCTTAGGTGTAACCCAAGATTTCAGCCGCTAAAGCGGAGGGTCAACGACCCGTGGGCATTGTTAACGAGGCCGCGTTCGCGGCGAGCCGCGCGCACGCCAGGGCCGCCTTGGCAAGCCAAGGCGTTCGCAGGCGTGCACGGGTAATATTTACCGTTAAAAATTTTACCTGATCTAACTTTTCGGGAAACTGTGGTCTTATTAACACCAAATTCAGCAGCTAGCTCTATTTGATTTTTGACCCGTGCACGCCTGCGAACGCCTTGGCTCATATTGACCTTAAGGTCAATAATCAAGCCAAGTCGGCCCTGGCGTGCGCGCGGCGTCTGATTCCTAGGTACCCTGGAACTTAAAGTTCCAGGGTACCTCGCAATACCTCGCCGCGAACGCGGCCTCGATAACCAAACCCCTCGGGTCAACAGCATGTATTTATATATAAATACAATGCTGGATGACCCTAAGCGGGGGTTTGAATGTTTTAATCAAATTATTTTCCATGTCGTATATTCCTAAGGGATTTTTACTCATTACATCAGAAATTTTATTTCTAGTTTCAGAGGTATGGGTGAACATAGGATTTAACTCGCCAGGTTTGCTTCCATGCAAGATTTATAAAATCTTGCTGGACCTGATTAACTTAATTGATTCTAGTGTATGACCCGTGCACGCCTGCGAACGCCTTGGCTTAAGCCAAGCAAGCTTGGCTCATATTGACCTTAAGGTCAATGTAAGCCAAGGCGGCCCTGGCGTGCGCGCGGCGTCTGATTCCGAGGTACCCTGGAACTTAAAGTTCCAGGGTACCTCGCAATACCTCGCCGCGAACGCGGCCTCGATAACCATACCCACGGGTCAACAGCATGTATTTATATATAAATACAATGCTGGTTGACCCTAAGCGGGGGTATGATTTTTCCCAAACATCGGGTGGTTGGTTTTATCTACAAATCTAGCTTTCATTTTAGATATTGCCTCAGCCGTGTGTCCGCCGGCGTTAGAGGGAATCCTCAGATGAGGTAGCCTTGACCATGAGTCTCATGGTCCAGGCTACCTCCCATAAAGATTCCCTCGTAGAAAATGACGACCGTTCGTCATTTTCAGCCGGCGGCTAAATATCGATATTATGCCGCGCACTAGCAATCGCAAACGGTTGCGATTGCTCACGTTGGTTGGTGGGACAAGTCCCACCAGCAACTAACGCGCGCGGGCCTAGCATAGATTTAGCTTCCTGTTTGAAATTAAATAATTCTTCGAAAGGAAAGCTTTTAATAACCTCTGTTTCAATATCACCCCCCGTGGTGGTGAGGACCGTCGCTCCGCTCGGGCCCATCCACCACCAAACCCTACCCCGCTAATCGATACCCCTGCCAAGACGTGCGCTAAAGCGCAGTTCTCTAGGCAGGGTGTAGATTTGCCTTCGCAAATCATCGATTAGTGGAGCCCTCCGCGCTTAGGCCGCCCTGCTGGCGATCAAAGAGCGCGGAGGGGGCAGGCTTACCCGTGCCGTGGGTTGTGCGCGAGGCGGCCCCTCTGGCCGCGAGGTATTGCGAGGTACCCTGGAACTTTCAGTTCCAGGGTACCTCGGAATCAGACGCCCGCGCACGCCAGGGCCGCAGCTGCGATCGTAGGCGGGCACGGGTCAGTTAAAACTACAGCGACTCTAGCTGAAATTGTTGCACGTACGTGCAACAACTTCACGCTTGTAGAGGAGACGTATGTGTGCGGCTTAAGCCGTACACAGACGGATCCGAAGCTTGAGTTAAAGGATCTTCGTGATAATAATAAACTACAAAAATAAAATTATTTATACCATGTTTTTTCATACTTCGCTGTAATCTGGCATTTGTTGTGATACCCTCCGCCGGCGTTAGAGGGAATCCTAAAGATTCCCTCGTAGAAAATGACGACCGTTCGTCATTTTCAGCCGGCGGCTAAATATCGATATTATGCCGCGCACTAGCAATCGCAAACGGTTGCGATTGCTCACGTTGGTTGGTGGGACAAGTCCCACCAGCAACTAACGCGCGCGGGATCTGTGAATCTTTCATACATATCTTTGCTGGACCCTATGTATTGTTTTCCATCTTTAGTGTTGACTAAACCATAAACACCGCCAACTTTTTTAAGATCTGCACGAACATCTTTAGGATCATTTAAATCAGAATATACCTTTAAAGGCACTAATGCAGAGATTAAGCTAGATACCATATTATTTGGAAGGATAAAGTTAAGTATCTCTTCAAATTCAATTAACATAGTAAATATAACTGTAATTAAAAACACACAAAGTAAAATTGAAAATAGATATCCTCTAAGAGGAAATAAGAAATTAATCAAACCCCCGCTTATCGGCTAAAATCTTAGGTGTAACCCAAGATTTCAGCCGATACGCGTAGACCCGAGGGGTTTGGTTATCGAGGCCGCGTTCGCGGCGAGGTATTGCGAGGTACCCTGGAACTTTCAGTTCCAGGGTACCTCGGAATCAGACGCCGCGCGCACGCCAGGGCCGCCTTGGCTTAAGCCAGGGCGTTCGCAGGCGTGCTCGGGTCAAATTTGATAACATTTTTATTGGTAGATATTGTAATAGTCTCTAAATCTAAATACGCCCCACCAGTTCAAATGGCAAAGGATTTATCTTGTCACAAGACTTGGCCCGCCGGCGTTAGAGGGAATCCTAAAGATTCCCTCGTAGAAAATGACGACCGTTCGTCATTTTCAGCCGGCGGCTAAATATCGATATTATGCCGCGCACTAGCAATCGCAAACGGTTGCGATTGCTCACGTTGGTTGGTGGGACAAGTCCCACCAGCAACTAACGCGCGCGGATTTCTTCATAGTTGCAGCGCGTTACGCGGCTGCCCAGACCCCGAGGCTAACAATCGTAGCCAAGAGAGGGGGAGTGGGACCCTGTAAATTCCATTTTGCATATAAAATTAAATTTTCAACTAGAATCTCTTTTAAAAAATTTTGCAACTAGTTCAAATTTCAGCACTGATCTAGTTGCCGAACGGGGGCAAACCTTCATAGGCCCATTCGAGAAGCTATGTGATCTGGGGTTTAGAGTTATAGACTTGCTAGTTAGCCTTTAAATTTAATTTATTCTATTTACCTAGATTAAAAAGGAATATATCTTAATGGAAAACTAAACATTAAACTAAAACCCTCCGCGCTCTTTGATCGCCCGCAGGGCGGCCTAAGCGCGGAGGGCTCCAATAATCGATGATTTGCGAAGGCAAATCTACACCCTGCCTAGAGAACTGCGCTTTAGCGCACGTCTTGGCAGGGGTATCGATTAGCGGGGTATAGTTTAAGAATTCCATTGACCACGTCTATTCTCTGAGGATACCAAACTTGCCCCAAGCGGGAACCCTGTCGTCAGCTCATAAAATGCTAGTGCCCCCCAAACATGTGCAGCGGACCCAATCCCAGGTGGGAGGGTCCGCTGCATTGTTTGAGGGGCATCCGCCCCCCAATAAGGTTACCCCCCCAAACAATGCAGCATAGCTGCATCAGTTTGGGGGGTCAATGGCGACATTGCAATTATTGGGGGTCTACAGGGAACTAGCGGGAAGTTTAGTGTTTCCTGCTGATTGTTCTACTAAACATACAGAAAGAACGGCTATGTGTTCAACCGGTAGAATTTTCCAGCATATAGCGGTCTTTAAGGAGACCGAATCCTTAGAGCCAAATTGTGGTTATACTCTTAGTAATGCAGCCTCCTGAAGATCAAATGGAGTTCTTGATGTTTCTGCCAATACTGATATGAAATAGAATAAAAATATTGTTAGTAGGGGTATAACACTCCAAACAGCTTGTTGGCTCTCAATGATTTTTGTAATGTTGAACGAACCTGTGATTAAAATTACAATTACTACCGCTGAACTAAGTACTAACTCGTAACTTATCATAGCCGCAGTTGATCTTAAAGAACCTAAAAAGGCGTATTTAGAATTAGCAGACCATCCCGCAAATAATACTCCATAGATTCCTAGAGAGGATAGAGCTAATGTATACAAGATTCCTAAAGAGAAATCGAAGAGTACTAAACCATCTCCGAAAGGAATTACTGCCCACAAAACTATGCAAAATATGCCCTTTGAACATTAAAGACCCCCGCCGGCGTTAGAGGGAATCCTCAGATGAGGTAGCCTTGACCATGAGTCTCATGGTCCAGGCTACCTCCCATAAAGATTCCCTCGTAGAAAATGACGACCGTTCGTCATTTTCAGCCGGCGGCTAAATATCGATATTATGCCGCGCACTAGCAATCGCAAACGGTTGCGATTGCTCACGTTGGTTGGTGGGACAAGTCCCACCAGCAACTAACGCGCGCGGGCATTGAGGGTATGATGTGGGGTTTAACTAAGTTAATTAAAGAGGGCATTGAGGATTTGTTAATTCGGATTCGATAAGAGATATTTCCGCCTTTTGTAATTCCATGGTTAATCAATCCACAAGATAATCCAAATTTAGAATTAAAAATATCAATTAAGCGTAGCCCGTAGGGCCCAAAACCACCGTGAAGGTGTTTTTTGGAAACATCTTCTTTTGAGTAAGAATCTGTACAAATGACTAAATGGCCTTTTGTTATGTTAAACGAAGCATCATCCATAATAAGAAAAGCTAAACCAACGGGTGTTAGTTTTTCATGGGCATTTAAGGGTACAATTTTTATGTTATTTTGTAAATCTTTAACATAAAAGTCGTCAATTACCCAGTTAAACATAGGATATTTTAAGGTAGAAAACCGTATATCTGTATGAATTTTCCCAGTAAGTTCGTTTTGTTTTCTGGTAACTTCTTTGGGGGCTGTTCTAACAAAGGGTTTAAAAATAGAATATAAATGAAAAATTAATTCTTGGTTTACATTAGACATATAAAACCGCAATCTTGTGTTACCATTTAATTGAGATTTTTCTGCTGTAGCATCTCCCAGCATTGTTCCAAATATTACTTCTTTTTGACCCGTGCACGCCTGCGAACGCCCTGGCTTAAGCCAAGCAAGCTTGGCTCATATTGACCTTAAGGTCAATAATCAAGCCAAGGCGGCCCTGGCGTGCGCGCGGCTCGCCGCGAACGCGGCCTCGATAACCAAACCCCTCGGGTCAACAGCATGTATTTATATATAAATACAATGCTGGATGACCCTAAGCGGGGGTTTGATATTCGGTCAGATCTGGGGCGTCCGGAGTTCTAGGCCCCTTTATACGGCTATTTTTTACGTCCGTAGAATCAGTAGAATATTTTCTTAGACTCCGCCGGCGTTAGAGGGAATCCTCAGATGAGGTAGCCTTGACCATGAGTCTCATGGTCCAGGCTACCTCCCATAAAGATTCCCTCGTAGAAAATGACGACCGTTCGTCATTTTCAGCCGGCGGCTAAATATCGATATTATGCCGCGCACTAGCAATCGCAAACGGTTGCGATTGCTCACGTTGGTTGGTGGGACAAGTCCCACCAGCAACTAACGCGCGCGGAGGCATATAGCAGTAAAATTTTATTAAAGTAGTTAACACAAAAAATTTGAATTTAGCATAAGCATCTTTAACATATGCGTTAAATATAAATAACCAATTTTTAATTTTATTAACGAATTCAACTATATTTGCTAAAATATTTTGCATTAGTTTGGACTATGTCTTTTTTCTCAATAGATTAATGAAAAGGCGTAAAGCATTGGAATTAATGCACTTTTCTGTCTATTTTACAAAATTTTCACGTATAGTCTCTGAGGCTTTGATTTTTGTCATTAAAGCCTGCTAGTCGAAAGTTAATATCACAAATAAGAAATTTTCTTGCTGTTTGTAGACAACAAGGGATAATAATACCTCAGAATTTATAGCCTAACATGCCATTTCACCTACAATGGAATGGCCAGCTACCCAGAGGTTTTTGACAATTGACCCCCCAAACAATGCAGCTACGCTGCATTGTTTGGGGGGGCAATTGCCCCCCAACATGCTGTAAGGCATTGGGGGTCAATTGTTCTAGCATATAGTGAAATTTTAATTAAGCCAGGTTATTTTAGACCTAATAGACTAAAGATTAAAGTAGCAACAGGTGCTAAATAAAAAAGTACTTTATTTGCTTGTGCTGGTATAATTGTTTCTTTAAGCACTAATTTAGCCGCATCTGCGACTTTTCTTGGGGAAAGGGGATTGATTTTAATGGTTTTTATATTGTGAATTGAGCATGACTGTAATAATAATATCCTTTGAATGGTTTTTTCGTATCTAGATTTCTGCCAAGTGTTCTTGCAGAAATGTGCGTTACCTTTGCAGCCATTCGGATACTTCGAAAAGGGCCCCCACTCACAAGTGTAAAATTAGTTGCATCATACCCCCGCTTATCGGCTGAAATCTTAGGTGTAACCCAAGATTTCAGCCGATAAGCGGAGGGTCAACGACCCGTGGGTATGGTTATCGAGGCCGCGTTCGCGGCGAGCCGCGCGCACGCCAGGGCCGCCTTGGCTTAAGCCAAGGCGTTCGCAGGCGTGCACGGGTCATATACATAAATTTTAGTTCCAGCTTTTTCAGCTGCTCCCCAATGATTGCAATGCGCGCCACAAGACTTGTGGCGCTCATTGCATAAGGTAATGGCCCCCCCCCAATACGTTTGTGACGCATTGGGAGGCCATTGCCTTATTGGGGGTCACCTGCAATATCTAAAGCTCGGATTCCGGGACCTTTACCATAAAATGGATTATTTATTCCCAGTTTTGAAATACTTTTTCGAACTCGAGTGGCTTCAGAATCTTTTCGACCCTGTAAGCTAGAACTAATCTTTGCTCGAGTTAATGCCGATAAAATACCTGGAACTCGTGGATCCGATGATGCAATCATTAAAATATTAAGGAGCGGTTTGAAGTTAGATAAATACCAATTTTCTCGGTCATTTAGCTGTTCTCGGGTACAAGTTTCTACTACTGACCCCCAAACATGTGCAGCTACGCTGCATTGTTTGGTGGGCAGCAACCCCCCGATATTGTAATGCCCGCCGGCGTTAGAGGGAATCCTAAAGATTCCCTCGTAGAAAATGACGACCGTTCGTCATTTTCAGCCGGCGGCTAAATATCGATATTATGCCGCGCACTAGCAATCGCAAACGGTTGCGATTGCTCACGTTGGTTGGTGGGACAAGTCCCACCAGCAACTAACGCGCGCGGCAATGTCGGGGGTCACCCCCCAATGATTGCAATCATTGGGGGTCTCCGGTCATGACCCTCCGTGTGCGGGGACTCTGCCGCCCGTGTCGGCCTTACCCTATCTCGTGTCAACTATGTTGACCGAGATAGAGACCAGATTAGATTAATTTACTACTGCAGCTGCCTCGTAGGGCACCGAAGAGGGCTAGGGTATTGGCGGCCGTGTCAATTTCATTGACCGGGCGCCAATACTTGGACGCGTTACGCACAGGAGCGCTGCATTAGATCTGGCATCTTTAGCTTAATTGGTATAGCAACTGCCTTCGAAGCAGTCTGGTATTGGTTCAAATCCAATAAGATGTTTATCGGCTTTATGACATCTGTTAGGTAAATTTAATTTTAAGGTCTTAAAATGAAAATTTGGGCATCTACGAAGCAGGACGCCTAATAATTTTTCTCCTCTGGATGGAGGGAGGGCCTCCCAACTGCGGTCCTTAAGGAAAAATAGGGGGATCTATAGATCCCAACCGTGAGGCTATGCACTCCAAACTAAAGTATGTTCTAGATATACTAAAATTAATAAAAGAAGATACTTCCCCCTAAAATTTAAAAATTTGGAGCATGAATTTTCATGAGTATAGTTAAGTTGGTATAACTTCTAGCTTCCACCTAGATATGATCAGTTCGAGTCTGATTACTCATAACTCCTTCGCGCCAAAGGGTGCTTTACTCTCCGCGCGCGTTAGTTGCTGGTGGGACTTGTCCCACCAACCAACGTGAGCAATCGCAACCGTTTGCGATTGCTAGTGCGCGGCATAATATCGATATTTAGCCGCCGGCTGAAAATGACGAACGGTCGTCATTTTCTACGAGGGAATCTTTATGGGAGGTAGCCTGGACCATGAGACTCATGGTCAAGGCTACCTCATCTGAGGATTCCCTCTAACGCCGGCGGAGGCCTAACCCTGTCGTCAGCTACTGAATGGCGACATTGCAATTGACCCCCAATGCCTTACAGCATGTTGGGGGGCAATTACCCAGGCATCCGCATTGGGAGGCCATTGCCTTGTTGGGGGTCTAAAGGGTCTAAGTTCTACTGATGCGCCGCATCCGCAGCCCATCTCTGTGTTAACTAGTTAGGTTTAACATTTCGTGAGAAATGCACCTAATTTGTTTGCGGAGGATTCTCCTATTAATAAAGGAGATCTCCATCACACGCAGAGGACTTGGAAACCCAAATTGGGACTTATACAACCAACATTGTTAGATAAGTTCCAACTCATTCACTCTCAAAAGCGTTTAGTCTTAGAGAATGAAGAGGAAACATGAAGTCATAAGATCGATAATAAAAACCAAACCATGCTAAACACAAAACAAACTTATCTTTTTATTAAAGTAATAACCTTCGCATTATTAATCTATGTTGTTTATACTCAGTCAATTGACCCCCCAAACATGTGCAGCTACGCTGCATTGTTTGGGGGGGCAATTGCCCCCCAACATGCTGTAAGGCATTGGGGGTCAATTGTTAGCGAATTACACTTTTATACTGGCCTAGTATTTTGCTCCAATTCGATAGCGCCCATTAAACCCACACGGCTAAGTAATGAACCTCAATTTAATTTTTCAAAAGAGTTAAAAGAAATAATCATTGGTCTTATTCTAGGGGATCTTAATGTTCAGAAAGATAAACGAGCTATTAATGGTAATGCTTGTTTGAGATTTCTCCAAAGTACTCCGCGCGCGTTAGTTGCTGGTGGGACTTGTCCCACCAACCAACGTGAGCAATCGCAACCGTTTGCGATTGCTAGTGCGCGGCATAATATCGATATTTAGCCG